>ML819142.1:80675-107130 GCA_009831015.1 Picea engelmannii | reverse complement strand
ACTTGAATGTAGGTCTATTGATATGAATGCATGGATGGGTTTGACTGTGGAACAAGAAATTGTACTTGTTATGTTTTGGGTAAATTCCATTGTTACCTAATTGTCTCCATCTTGAAGTTTGTGCTATGTTGTGTACTATGAATGTTAGTATGCAAAGATAATATAGTAAGTGTGAAAAATTGTTATGTATGACATGGGATAAGACTTTTTTTTGCTAGCTACCATTTGGAAGAGAGAAACACACTTTGAATATGTATTTAAAACTTATCATGTGAATGATTGTAAACTCTCATACAATAGACCGATCATAAGTATGAGTTGAAGTTACTATGAATTGTCACTAAATCATAGCAAGGATGATATAAATAGGCTAGTAAAGCCATTGGATGTGGATAATCATTTAAGGGGTCATCATTGATTGATATTCCACTTAAGATAGGAAATTAATAAGTGAATTGACTTGTTTTGATAATGTTTAATTATTGCATAGAAATTACTATGGATAATCATGCTTTTATTGAAAGGTAGATGAGTACCACCACTTTAAAAGATATTATGTCATTAGACCTTTAATTGGGAAAGTTGGTAAAATATTGAGCTAGGAATTAATTGATGCATGTGGTTGTTTAGCAAGATGATTCTAAACTATTTTATTATGTTTAAAAGAAAATATTTTGTAAATGGATTTTTATTATTTTTTAATATTGCTACCACTCTTGAATAGACTTAGACTAGAAAGCCTTGTTTTGGTGAATAAGTATAGGGGTTATGTTTTATACATTACCTATAGTCCACCCATAACGCATTGTGTGAATATGTAAATAAACAAGCGTTATTTTTTTAAAAGGACATGATATGTTATCATTCTAATAATGGTTGATTGGATTTGAATCTACTTGCTATGAGAAATAGTTGAATTTGAATTTGATTGATTATAATTCATTTGCATTTACTTGATGGTGAATATTTCAATAAATTTGATTTACATATGATTCATATGTTGAGTATACTTCATTCTAATTGAACTTTACAAGTTGTATTTCTTGTTTTGATATGTGGACTGCATCAAGGAAAGAAATCAAGTAATGAGGGTTGCAAAGCATGATGCCCTGCATACTATAAAATGGGTCATTGAAGTCATGTTTATATCATGTTTGAAACTGGACTACCATGGGAAGCAATGAAAATGCAAAGCATCATAGGAAGATGCAAATTTACCAATGATTTGCAATAGTAAATAGCACTTGTGGCCAGTATGGAAAACGTGGAATGAGGAAGTTTTTTTTGTCTCACCTTAAAATCTACTATGTTTCTAGAGTAGAATTGTATGCTTTTGAAGTAGGAAGTATAGCTTGCATGCATGAACTAAGTATTGTTACTTGGATGCAAATATCACATCTAATGATTTATTATGTGAACGACAGAAAGAACATTGAGTTGATTAGTTATGTTATGGAATTCTATGATATGTAGAGAGGAAATGGAAGAGAGAATTCCTCGACTCTTTTATTGTTCTATTATATTTCTCTAGATTGAAAAAGTTGTTATGTGTGAATAGTTAAGGCATGGGAATGTTAATAAATACAAGAGAGTAAAATAGATGGAATGCATTTTCACTAATAGACACATTTATAGATAACATGTGGTAGAGTGCATATAGATATGTTGGAGCATATATGATGTTGTTTATTGATTAAAAGTGGTGTGACACATGCAATGAATATGGCATGATAACTTACATGGTTGTTGATTGTTTCATGGCTAGGAATGGTTGAAGATGTTGATAATGTAGCTACCTATGATAGACAACTGCATGAAAAGGATAAGGACAAGAGGATTCTTGTCAAAAGGATCATGTGAATTCAAATAAGGAATTATCTAATCAGGTAACATCATGAATGTTGATGGAAACCATGCAGGTATGAAAATTAGTCATGGCAATAAAACATGTGACCTATTTCAATAAATTTCATTGAATCCTAAGTGGGGTGTGACAAAAGAAGGAATCTTTCAATATGTAAATATTGTTAGAACCTTTGTGATACATTTGTGAGTTGGTATGACGTGATTGAGTTGGTTAAGGGTAATAACTAGAGTGATTGAGTCACGATACTCATGTTACAAATTTTGTATACCTTATGAAATTGAATGCCATGTGAGAAACCATGTGTGAGGCCATAATGTGTTGGATTTGGAAAAATATATAGAACTACACAAAAAACAATGGTCTTCCTATTTGTAATCGATGTTTTGGACTGTAGCCTCTTTTCCAACACTAAAGAGCACTAAAGGATTATATTACTAGTTTTGTGTTTGGTTTGAGAAGTAAGGTATCCAAATGGTCAAGCAAGTAATAGAGAAGTGTCTAGATGATGTGTAGAGGTGTTGGTTGGGTTCTCCAACTTATCTTGGTAAAACACATAAGCTTGAATTATGGTAAGTTTGACTCAATGTGATGATGCATTGAGTAAATGTGCATAAATAAACTATGAAAGCATACAAAAAATTATCCTACAATTATGAATTATGTTGGTACATATGATTGATACATTGAGTGGATGCATGATTGTATCGAAGAATCATTTACATGAATGAATTCCATGAAAAGAAAGGGCCTTCCAGTACTCCTGAGGAATTGTTGAATATTGAAAGGAGTGGTATGAATCCCTCACCCATAGAACAAAATGAAGCTAACTAATCATGAATTATAAAATACATTTCTAGTGAAGAGTGTGATTATGAAATCATCAATTTTCACACTTTGTTTTATTGGATTAAATGTTTGATTGCATTATGAAATACTTAGAATGTTAGTAATGCATATACAATGAATGATAGTTTATTATCATTTCATGTGATGAACAATTGAAAGTGATTGAATTATCAGTGTATTATAATTCTAAGATCATTTTAGGGGTTATTGTAAATGTTTCAATGAAAAGATTATATGCATGAATACTCATAGTTTTTTGGTTGATTGAAATTTTTTATTGCAGGTAGAATGGTATTGGATATGGAAATGAGTGTAAGTCCATAATGAAGACTCGATTCTACCACATGCAAGAGACAAACATTATGAGAAGAATCACATACTTGTGAAATATGATTTTTGTATGAAACATGTTTGAAACAAAATATTTTTGATTGAAACTATTAGGATGATATCTCATGGTAATTATATGTATATGATACATGTTAGATTATGGATCTTTCTAAGAAGGACAGATGATGATTGTTGAAGTTGAAAATCATAGAGAAATGCCACTATAGTGACACTTGAACCCTATTATATGCCTTGATTATCGTTGAAATGTGATATGATATGTTAGGGAAAGCCAGTGGGATGCCTTGGAAGTAAGACTCTATAAGTCTATGCTCTTCATGTACAAAAAATACTTGGAAAATGATGGATCACCCGAGGGAATGTTTAGTAGAAAAGGGGATGCATGAGCCTGGAGGGTGAGTGACTGCAAGAAAGAAGTGACTTGAATGAATCTATTGTGAGATATTCATGTTACATGCTAGCTAGGATCATGAATCCATTATATCCATTGGGTGTGTCTGAGAAAAAAATGAACCGAGTCTTGTTTGTGGCAACCATATGGAGCATATACATATAAATACAAATAAGTATTGGGATGATTTGCATATTTAATATTATGTTATGAAAATATATGTTTCAATTATGAATTTGAAATTTCTATGAATGGAATAATTGATGCTTAAAATGGATATGACATGCATTTTATTTTATATTCATATTATTTTAAGCATGTGTTGGAATGTTAAAGGTCTTGGAGGTGTTCCAAGATAGTAGAAAAATGATTTGACATTTTTGTCCAAGATAACCAACAACAAGACAAAGTGAAATGAAGAGAATGACATTGTAGGTGCTGTCAAAGAATGAAGACATGGAACCTTGTTGAAAAGAAGAAAACATCGAGGATGGTCTTATTCTAAGGGGAGGGGAATGTAATACCCTGGTCTCAAACCTTTGAACTTGATGCTTTTTTATATTGTAATTATGTTTTTCATTACTAGGTTTTGTTTCATGCCATGAGGTAGATTTACTGTGGCGATTTTAACGACACCTAAACAAGATCATTGTGAGTATAAAGAAAAGTTCCAAGGTTGAATAGAGGGAGGAAACTCCAATGGGGTTAAAATCCCACCAGACGGGAAAGGTAAGGGGGTCTAATGGGGGAATTGACCTATGTCTCATGGTTACTACAATATCCTATCTACAACCGCTTTCATGTGATTGTCATATTAACATTCTATCATAATATTTATGATGTTACAATTATGAGCTTAGTGAAATGATTAATTACTTTAAGTAATTATATCCTATCCTTAAATACCTACCTCCTATATTGAATAATTTAATTCCTATGTTCATGCAATAAAGGAGAGTTCAAATAGGACTCTTGATCCATCATTAAGAAAGTCAAAGAGTTGGATTAGGAATTTTCCTTTCCCTCTCTTTCATTTATGCAAAAAAAGTGAGTTTGAATTAAGAAGAGAGGGTGGAGAAAAAAGGGACTTCTTAAGGAGAAAATGGAGTTCATGAGGAAGAAAGAGAAACAAAACTATCATAAGATCCATGGAGAGATTAAACAAGCACTAACATGTGGAATTAGACACCAAGATTGAGGAGGGAAGTACTTTCTTGAACCTCTACACTTTTGTTGGCTTTCTAGGTTGGTTTAAAAGCTTGTGGTAAAGAGAAGAGTGATTTGGGAGCTATGAAAACTCTTCTTTTCCCTGGTGGTCTCATAGCCTAGCCCGGGGGTGGAATTCACATTTAAGGATTTGCCTATGGTTGGGAGGAAAATGGTTCACCCACAGTCAGTTGCCTTGGAACTCATTTTATGAAAGATAAGTGTTTTATGTTATAATTATTTATTTTGAGCTCATTCCATGGGAATTATGTAGATGGCATTGAGTGAATGTGTTTTGTTATAAGTTAGTAAATTACAAAATTTGTATAATAATGCATTGATAAACCTCATGCATGCAAATTGTTTGTAGAAATGCACTGAAAACCAATTTTGTATTTTTAGTGAAATGATTTTATATGAAGTCTAATAAATACCAAATTTGGAGTGGAGTTAGCTAGTACATATCCCCACACGCTCACCAAAAATTTTCCTCTGATTCTCATGTACGACCCTTAAAAATGAAAAATGGATATAGATGAAATTCTACTACAACCTGACCATATGGTATCCATTGGTGTTCAAACTTTAAAATAAAGTAGTTGACATCAATATCGACATGCTCACTAAAAATCATCTTTAGATTTGTCGATGTGACTTCTAAAAACACAAAATCATTGTAGATAAATTTTACTATAACTTGGCCATGTTGTGTCCATTGATGTTCAAATTTTAACAAGAAGTAGCTGAAATCAATATCTACATGACCACAAAAATCTACTTCCTATTTTTTTGTATGACTCCTAAGAGAACAAAATGGATATAGATGAAATTCTACTATAATTTGGCCATATGGTTTCCATTGGAATTGAAGTTTTAACAAAAATTAACTGATATCAATATCCACATGCTCACCAAATTTCAGAATTAGATCCATCTGTTTCATTCCCTAGAAGGTGAAAATACAGTCAGGTCAAGAAGGGCTACTCAAATTCCCCCATACCCCAAACAATTTGTGTTTGTTGAATATGAAAAGTCTTGGCATTTTATGTGAATATTTTTTAAGGGATTAAACGAGATGGTTATTGATTGGTTTGAACTATTTTTACTCTTACATTGGCCTCTTGAAAGAAGGAGGCTACATCCCCCATACCCTTGAAATTATCTGAAAGCTATGCATAGATTATTGTGTAATTGTTGTAAATTATCTTGAAGATTATTGTGAGGTATTCACCTCTATTGTATGATGGATTGTATCATGTTTTGGCCTCAATAGTGTGATTTCCTTTTCTATAAGGTTTTATACCATTCTGTATAACTATGTATTAGCGAATAATGAGGCAAGAGGTTTGTAGATTGAATATTCATTAGGAAAGAAGCATGTAGATTTTAAAAAATATATATCATTTCCTTATGTTTAATATGACCCTAATGGTCATGGAATCAAGCTTCTAATCAAGGGAGAAGGTGTTATATGCATGAGTTTAAGGACATTAACCATAAACCCTAGGACTTTCCTCTTTTGGAGAGAATAAGACCTCCATTTAAGAGATTATAGGGAATTGATGAGTTGAAATGATTGAGGAACTTTTGAAATAGAGTTGGTATGTGAATCATATGCTTATGCTTATCCTAAATTGGTTGTGTTATCTATGCTTAAGTGTCGACATCTTAAAGAGGTATTATGTGGCAAATTGTGAAGTACTAATTCTAATTAAATTGAGATCTTCAACTTGATGTTGTTGTCTAGAGAAGTTACAATCTAGAACTTGCATTTAAAGATGGAAAGTTTGACCTTATGTTGATTGGTGTAATTTCAAACTCTATCATAGTAATTAAGAAGAAGGGTTCTATGTTGTAAATGGTATTAATGTGTTGTATTTTTATTTGCATATTGTTTCCATCAATAAATTGTTAGATTAGTAGACCCTACTTTTGATATTAAGAATAAATTCGAATTACAATGGAACACGGATGGATGGTTTTTAGTGAATTCCATATATCTTACACCTTCCCTAACAAAGATCCCATGGGTTTAATGTGTCACAGTATATTGCAACTAAATAGACAACCACCATAACCCAAAAGCAAATACTTATTTACGTCAACTTCTAATTATATTAACCTTTTGCGCATTTGAATTACAACTTTATATTATTATATAAATAAATACCTTGTTTAAATTGAATGGTTTCATAATCTGTATTTTGCTTATAAAGAAACATAAATCAACATAAATAAATCTAGCAATATTCCTAAGAAGTAATCATAATGAAACAACATCCTTCTATAGGATTGTTGAATACGACTTAAACCACAATTCATGAGGAACACTATAAATCTAACATAACATTCTATAACACCATATCTCCATATATAAGATCGGGATTGCTCACAATTAGGTCTGGAAGGTCTAGTCATCAATATTATAGTAATGTCTAGGTGTCAATTTATACAAATTTGATTCAATATGTCGCATGCCTGTAGCAGTTAACACATATAGTAAAGTTGGATAGGAAAAGATCCAAAATGTAGGGCACTACAATGACTCTATCCTTCAACGTGTATGCATGAGGATGAGCATGAATGCTTTATTTTTAAATTTGGTGGTAATAAGAATCATAAAGTTTAGATTGTGTGTCATTAACTTTAGTGCAGGTTAACACCCAAAATGAATTTATTCAAAATTCATTTTGGTGATCTAACAGGACGATTAGTGTATTTGGATACATTATATGAGACGATTAGTGTATTTGGATACATTATATGATGAACTTGTCAAAAAATAATCATTCGACATCAATGGTTCATGGATACACTACAATGCGAGCTTAATATTATAGATTTCACCATTCTACATTGACGGTTTAGGAGTTGTTAGCATTAGAAATTTCACCAAGTGTAATCAGGGTGCTAACTTTGATATTACATATGGAAGCATTCAAAGTTCTATGGAGAATTAATTCCATTCTCTATCAATTCACTCAAGTACCCATGTTCTTACAAGCATGATGTTCTTTAAATTTTATTATTTTTAGCTTGATGCGTATACCCTTTTGCATGATGATTCATAGGTGGTTCATGATATAACCAAAGTTTATAGGTGTATGAGGAGTTCACAAGCAGTTCACATGAATTCAATTTTAAGAGACTACTATTTTTAGTAGTTGTCCTTTCAAGTTCACAAGATGGATTTGATGATATATTTGGACTCCTTATTTCCATGTGTTACCACTTGTGATGTCTAATGACTTGTACTAGTATTGAAGATATTTTTTAGCAAGTTGTTTATGGATGATTTTGTTTGGAGGTCTTTTTGGTAGCTTGTGATGTTTATTATTTCATTTAGGATCACCTTTTGAGGAATTGCTACATATTTTTAGGTGTGGTGGCACATGTGGAATATTTCCACCTTTTGGAACCTTTATTGGCATATTTTTATGTATATTTGTTTCTTGAGGATGCATCTCACACATCCTGAGTCTCAATCAAATATTTGGAGGCATTTCCACATCATGTAGATAGATGTTGGAGAGTTTGAGGAGTTCCCTGCGCTTTGATGCCCCATTTATGGTTTATTTCATATCTCAATAAACAAAATCTAAGTGGAAAAGAACATTAAACTCAATGTGGAATCTCATACAAAAACAATGTTAATTTCTAGAACCCAACATGAAGATTTAATTTAACAATAGTTTTATACCCAAAAAATTAATCTTTAACCAAAAATAAAATTTGGAACTATGCAACAAAAAATACAGCTGAGTTTTTAACTTTTAAATGCACAACAAAAGCAACAGAAACCAAGCACATAAAAACACTAAACCCAGAAATTACCTTGGAAACTCCAGTGTGAGGAAAACCAACAGAGGGGATTTTATTGGCTTCAGAGGAAGAAAAAAATTACAACAACTAATTCAAAAATTTCTTACAGTCCAACAAGATCGGTCTGTACGACCCTGCTTTTTTGGCCCTACAAAATTGTCTTTCCTCCAGCTATAGATTTTCCCTCTTCAGCTCTCATCTCATTGTGTGTGTCATCACCCTTGCCTCAACCTCCTTTTTATCATTTTCACTTTACTCATTTCCCCCTCTCATGAGATTTCTAGAAAATTCCAGAAAATTCACTTTAAGTGAAAATTTAATTTCCTTAAGTCATAAACTTAGGAAATCTGAGCAAATAAATCCAATAAAATTATTTGACTAATTTTATGTTTTTCTTGAGTCAAAACTTAGGATAAAGATAAAATGTTGATCTAAGTATTAATTAGAGTATTAATTAATGTATCATTTAGCATGCTTGAACACTTAGGTCAATGTTGAGACACCTTCCAAGCTACATATTTAACAAACAATAGATTAATGATGTTGCTGCTAAATTTTTTTGTGCATGTATTATCCCATTCAATGTGGCTAGAAGCCCTTACTATGTAAATGCATTTAAAAAAATTGTTGATTTTGGGAATGGATATGTACATTCTAGTTATGGTATTTTAACCACTACACTTCTCACGACCTCAAAAGAAAGGTTGGCAAATAGATTTGTTTCAATCAAACAGCCTTGGCAATGTACATATTACACAATTTTAACCATGGTTAAATGTATATGATATGATCCCAAGGGGGGGCATATATCATATATGCGGCTAAATGTACATGTAATGTGTAAATATACATGTAATAGGGTCGACCTAATAGTAAAGGGGACTCATGTGTAGTGTGTGAATATGTATAGTTTGTTGGGTAGGTGTTATATTTTTTACACGTGTGTGGCGGGGTGCGTCAGATTTGAGGACTACATCTTACGATCCCTCCCCCTCTTTGGTTTTTGTTATTTTAGCATTTTTCTCTATTTTTAGCAATTTTCTAAATTAATCTCGGATTAAGGGATTAGGGTTTTGGTAGGTGCAGAATACCTAAAATATTGTGTATACATTGTATTGTGAATGGTGAAATTAATACAATGTAGAGTTGAGAGGTGTGGAACCAAGGAAGGTTGGTTTTCTCCCGGTTAAGGGTTTCCAACGTAAATCTCTATGTACTATGTGTATGAGTCATTGATTAATTTCTATTTTTCTTAAGAATCGGTATGCATTGTTTTACTTCACAAGTTTAAAACTTACATGTGGTATTAGAGCATGTTTTTGGCTTTAGAGGGGACGTCTTTGTTGCTAACGGTTTGGTTTGGTCTTGATAGATCAAGTTTATATTGGGTCTGTGATAAACCTAGCTTCAGTGGGAGATTTGCAGTGGTGATTTGTGTGTTGAAATATAATGGCAAGCAATTCTAGAATTGAGATTGAAAAGTTCAATGATAAAAACTTTGAATTATGGAAGCTCAAGATGGAGGACCTTCTTGTAGACAAAGAACAATGGATCGTTATGGATCCTGGTACATAACCTACTGGTACAAAAACTATTGGTGAGTGGAAATCGAAAGTTGTAACAATGGATTTCATCACCAAACTTCTGAGAACAAACAAGCAACATGATTCTATCATGGTAGTGGTGGATAATCTTACTAAAGATGCCCATTTTATTCCAGTAAAGCTCACTCACAAGGCAGTCAACATTGTTAATGTTTATATGAGAGAAATTGCTCGATTACATGGTATACCCAAGACAATTGTGTCTGACGGAGATCCAAAATTTATATCAAATTTTTGAAAGTATTATTTAAAGGATTTGGAACAAATTTGAATTTTAGCATAGCTTATCATCCAGAATCAGATGGACAAATAGAGAGGGTGAATCAAGTGATTGAGGATGTATGTGATGGATAAATCATCAAAATGGAAAGACTAAACAAACTACTAGTACTCAATCTACCAATATGTCGAAAGAATATTAGGAGAAGATGGATAGAAGATCAAGGAGTATGATTCGACTATGCCTGGGTGATTCGGTGTTATTGAATGTGTTGGGAGAATCTACAAACAAGGAAATATGGGAAAAGTTGGAGAATATGTATCAAAACAATCCCTTGGTAAATAAGTTGTTTTTTCGAAAGAAGTTGTATCATCTTAGAATGGAAGATGGAGATTCTATGACAGAGCATCTAAATGTCTTCAATACTCTGGTAAATCAACTTAGATCTATTAATATTATGCTTGTAGAAGAAGATAAGTGTATTAATTTGTTATGTTCTTTTCCAGACCCCTGAGATAATCTCATTGTAGAAATTGGTAGCACCACTCAATCTGCATTGAAGTATGAGTATGTGGTTTCATCCTTGTTATCAGAAGAGATGACGCAGAAAAGCATGCATAGTCATAGAACAGATGCTTTATTTGTAAGAGGTCTGGACAAAGATGGGGATACAAATAAGTCTTCAGGAGGGAGATCTAAATGTAAAGGTAGGTCTAAAGCCCTAGGAAAATATTTGAGGAAATGTTGGAAATTTGATAAAGTTGGGCAGTATAAGAAAGACTGCAGGTCTAAGAAAGTTACTACAGCAAAGGGATCTGATGATGCATCTTCCAAGGAGGCAAAAACCTCCACGAAAGGAGGTGATGTTTACCTGGTGTCTACAGGTACACATGCAGATCGTGATGTATGGTTGATCAACTCATGTGCATCATTTCATATGACTCCTCACAGGGAGTGGTTTAGTGAATATGAAAAGTATGATGGTGGTGATGTCTTCCTAGGAGATGACTCAATAGCCAAAATCATGGGACATGGAAGGGTTAAGTTGTTGTTGAAATATGGAAGGATCAGAACTCTCCCCGGAGTTCTACACATTCCAGATCTAGCCAGGAGCCTAATATCTATAAGTAAGTTGGATGATGCAGGTGTGTATATTTTATTGGGAAAGGGAACTTGCAAGATGGTTAGAGGAGCAATGGTGTTGATGAGGGGAGTTCGATGTGGAACTATGTACAAGTTGTTGGGAAACACTTATACTAGTGAGTGTAACATTCCTGTTGTCCCTGAGCAGAGAAATAAAGAAGACAAAATCCATACTTTCCCTGGAAAGAATACCATGCTATGACATCAAAGATTGAGATATATTGGAGAAAAGGGCCTTCAAACACTACACGGTAAAGGTATGGTTGAAGGTATGTCTAATTGCACCTTGGATTTTGATTTCTGTGAACATTGCATATATGGTAAACAAAATCGAGTAAGATTTTCATCTGATGTTACAAGAACAAAAGGGGATCTTAAAGTTGATACACATTGATGTGTTTGGACCTGTGTTTGTTCCATCACTAGGTAAATATGTGTATTATGTTTAGTTCATAGATGATTTCTCAAGGAACACATGAATTTATTTTCTTAGGAAGAAATTTGAGGTATTAGATAAATTTAAAGAGTTTAAGGCTCTATTAGAAAATCAGACAGAGAATAAAATAAAGGCATTGAAGACAGATAATGGTGGAGAATTATGTGGGAATGAATTCGAAGATTTCTATAAGAAGTGTGATGTAGCAAGGAATAAGACTACTCCATACACACCTCAACAAAATGGGGTTACAGAAAGGATGAACAAGACGTTGATGGAAAAAGCAAGGAGCATGTCCAGTGGTGTCGAGTTAGAACATGAATTATGGGCAGAGATAGTGGGTATTGCATGTTACCTGGTAAACAAATCACCCTCATTAGTGTTGGTGGACAAAACTCTGCATGAAGTATGGACTAGTAAGAAACTCTCTCTTGAACATCTCAGAGTGTTTGGTTTTGATGTTTATGTGCATGTTCCAAAGGGAAATAGGAGTAAACTAGATAATAAAGTTGAAAAGTGTATCTTTGTTAGTTATAAAGATGGTATGAAATGATGTAATCTTTGGAACCCAGAAACTAAGAAGATTGTTTACAGTCGGGATGTTGTTTTTAGAAAGGTTAAAGATGTTCCGAAACAGGAATTCCTACCAAGACGAGAAGAACCTCAGAAAATAGAGCTTGAGTTGGATGATACAAAATCTGAATCAAGAGAAGAACGGAAGAACATATACTCCGGTATTGAGGAGATCAATGAGGGAAAGAATGAAACCATAAAGGTATAGTCCACCTGATTTTCGTGAAAAAATTTCTTTATCTATTACTAATGATAATCCTAGAAATCTCAAGGAAGCAATGAATTTAGAGGATAGTAAACTCTAGAAAAAGGCCATGCTTGAAGAGATGGATGCCTTGGATAAGAATGAGGCATGGGGTATAGTTGAGATACCAACTGGAAGAAAGACCATTGGCAACAAATGGGTGTTTAAGAAGAAGTTGAATGCAGAAGGCAAAGTGGAGAAACACAAAGCTCAGTTAGTAGCAAAAGGTTATTCCCATGTAGAGGGAATTGACTTTAGTGAAATGTTTTCTCCTGTTGTCAAGTTAACTTCTATTTGATTTCTTTTATCTGTTGTTATTGCTTTTGATTTTGAAGTAGAACAAATGAATGTGAAGACAACATTCCTACATGGGGATCTGGAAGGATAAATTTACATGAAGCAGTCATAAGTCTTTGTTGTGAAAGGAAAGAAAGAGTCGGTATGTAAGCCAAATAAATCACTATATGGTCTGAAGAAATCACCTATGATGTGTTAAGATTTAAGCTATTATTAGAGTTCTTTGCATTTCACTAGATAACAATAGCATAAGATAGGATCACTGAGAAATACACAATCACAAGAGACACATCATTTATCCTGGGAAACCTTCATGGGGGAGAAAACCCAGCAAAACTTCCTTATTATAGATAGTCAATACAATGCTAAGAGATAACTCAAACAAATACAAAAAGTCCTCTCCCAAGAATGTGCCTCTCTCTCTCTCTCTCTCTCTCTCTCTCTCTCTCTCTCTCTCTCTTCTCCAACTGCAGCTCTGAAACTTGCTCCTCAAATGAACAAGTGAGTGTGTGTCTAAATGAGGTGCTAGCCTCCTTATTTATACAACTCTGGCATGTCTGGATGAAGGTGTCTCTTTACTGGCAAGGCCAACTTCTTCTTCTAAGTGATTATAACCACCTTTAATATATTATGAGGCCTATTTAATATATTATGGGGCCGACTTCTTATTCTTCCTATTACAATTATGTTTTGACCAATCCGCAAAAGGGGATTTAGTCTTTTACAATAGCCGACATGATCAATCCGCAATAGGGGATTGATCTAATGAATAATACAACAATAATAATTAGAATACACTTTGTAGTTACATTATTTCAACACTCCCCCTTAACAAGAAGGGTATTCTACAACATCATCAGGCGAGAGAGAGGACAACATCATCAACAGCATCAAGTGGGTGAGAGGACAACATCATCAATATCATCTTGGAGCACTAACTAGCGTATCTATAAATCATCGGAAGTTTTTCTCATCATCAACACAGCACAGAGGCTGGAGCATCATCAACGCGGCATGGAGCTGGAGTAGCATCATCATCCTCATCGGTATGAGGCTAAGGTAACATCATCATCATCTTCAGCATTAAAGATGAAATAATATCATCATCATCTTCTTCAGCAAGGACTCAAGAGCTGAAGTGGCATCATTATCATCATCTTCAGCAAGAGGTTGAAGTGGCATCATCATCATCAACTAAATCAACATGGATTATTATAACACTAATACATCCTCATCATCAATAATAGCACAAGGATGATACAACATCAAAAGCAGAAATATCACAACACAAAGGATGGCAACACATCATCACATCACGAGGCTAGAAACACATCATCACAACATGAGGCTGGCACATCATTACAGTAGTTAAGCCGGCACATCATCACAGCAATTAAGCTGGCACAACATCACATCAATTAAATTGGCACATCATCAACAATTAAGCTGGAAAACACCACAACAATTAAACTGGAATCACAACACTAGACTGGCTTTACGTCACAACAATTAAGTTGGAAGCACAGTACTAAGTTGGCATATCTCAACACAATACTAGATTGGCTTTACGTCATAGCAATTAAGCTGGAAGCACAGTACTAGACTGGCATATCTCAACATAGTACTAGACTGGCTTTACGTCACAGAAATTAAGTTGGAATCACAGTACTAGGCTGGCATATCTCAACACAACAGTTAAGCTGGAAGCACAGTACTAGACTGGCATATCTCAACATAGTACTAGACTGGCTTTACGTCATAGCAATTAAGTTGGAAGCACAATACTAGGCTGGCATATCTCAACACAGCAATACTCCCCCTTTCGAGGGAGGTCCTTTCAGACTATACCAAGCTTATCTCGAAAGTGCTCAAACTTTACATGAGATAGAGGCTTGGTCAACACATCGGCAACCTGTTCATCCATGCTAACATATTGGAGCTTTATGGCTCTTCTCTGCACCATGTCACGGATGTAATGATATTGGATCTCTATGTGCTTCGACTTTTCATGAAATACAAGATTCTCTGTCATCTTTATGCAGCTCTGATTGTCACATAGGATTGTAGTTTCTTCCATCTCTAGGTTGAATAGACAGGTCAACAAATTTCGAAGCCATATAGATTCGGAGTTGGAAAAACATGCAGCAATGTATTATGCTTCCGTTGTACTGAAAATAATGTTGGATTGCTTCCTACTCTGCCATGATATCATGGTTGATCCCAAACTAAAACAACATACTGAAGTGCTCTTCCTGTCAGAGACACTTCCAGCCCAATCTGAATCAGTGTACCCACTCAGTGTGAAATCATGATCTCCATCATAGCTGAGACCACAATCTAATGTACCCTTAAGGTACCTCATCACATGTTTTGCAACAACTAGGTGAACATGTCTAGGTTCTACCAGAAACTGACTCAAGGTGTTCATGGAAAAATAGATATCTGGTCTAGTGTTCGTCAGGTACATCAACGATAAAATGATCAATCAATTCTAATGAATTGTCGACCAGTAGCTTCGTTTTCATGAGTGTATTCATGGACTTGCACTCCAACATGTCGAATCTCTTCAGGATTTCGACTACATACTTCCCTTGGTTAAGGAAGATTCTCTCTAGATTCTACCATACCTTAAGACCTAAGAAATAATGCATTAGGCCAAGGTCTTTCATCTCAAATTTTGAAGCAAGATTCTTCCTACATTCGGTGATGATCTTTTCTTCTCTAGTTAAGAATAAGCCATCCACATACAACAGAAATATCATCGGCTCATCATTCATAACCTCGAAGTAGAGGTTTTTACTCTTGGTAAAGCCCAAGATCATCAAGAAACTATCAATTCTGCCATATCAAGCTCTAGGAGCTTGCTTCAACACGTACAAATCCTTCTTCAACGTGAGTCTTTGTATCTTCAATCTTCAAATCAATTTTTCTTATTACATTGTACCAATCTGGTACACTTGCTCAACTACAACTCAATTTGCACAATCATGTGTTAGCTCTATGAGCTTTCTGCAAGGCACTATATGTCTCACTGTCTGGGAGTATGTCCTCTACTCTCTCTGCAACCGTTCCTTTTGGAATCTAGGATTCTACACCTGCAACTGTTATGAGGCTGAGAATGACTGCTTCATTCTCACTGTGGCTGCTAAAATTTGAGAGTAACTCCTCTTATTTTATCACGACCACAGTTTCATCTGAAACTGAGAGTGGCTCAATAACTAATACTGAGGATAGCTCTTCTTCTTTCATGGGGGTAATGCTATCATAGTCATGTCTTCATGACCCAACTAATGTACTGCACCAATTGCCACTCAAATTTTAAATATGGGGATTGTTCCCCCTGCATCTCATACTATATATGAATCATGGTTGTTTTGGTTGTCTTCATAAGTACTGGAATTGTTTATTCAATAAGTGTCTCGTCGTAGTCTTCTCCCCTTTTCCTAGGAGAATCCTTTGGACATACATCAGGATTTTCACATATGCAACATGTTTGATATGTATAGATCAATATTGGAAGTCAATACTGATTTCTCTTCTCACGGAAGAATTCATATCCTAGTCTTTCTGACTGGCTTCCTTTTTTGTCACTAAAACAAGCAAATCATCCCAGAGATTTCATATCTCCTAGGATTCTCTGAAGTTACGATCTAGTCTTCTCACGGCATATGTCTTCCAATCCTGGAAGTTGTCTCTTCATCTGATCCTTTCTGAGATTAGGTTTACTCTCGATTTCTTCTGAGTCTACAAGGACTTCATCATCTCGTATAGGGTATACTTGGTGTTGCATACCAAGTCTAAATATGGAAGACAGAGTCAGGCTTCAAACGAGATTTGCTTCTCGTTCTAATGTTTGGTCATCTTTGGAGCCTTCTGCTCCTTTCAGTCGATCTTCATATGAGATATTCTGAATCTCAAGAGATAGCTTCTTCTTCATCTTCTTTGGTGCATGAGTGTATATGGTCATGTACATAGTCTGCTTCATGTCTCATATAATATGTTTCCTTCTGCAACCTTCACTATAGCTTCCTCAGGGTTATCACCTGTGACCTGAAACAAGGTCAACAAAACAGCAAGCAAGAATAATATCCTTTTGATAATAGTAGATAAAAACAATAGCACGAATAATCATCACAATAGCTCCTTTAGAGCTATCACTCGTGGCTTGTCTGAAGCAACGATCAAAAGTAAGAGATACACTACGAAGTGAGGTCAACACTCTTATAGTCTTGTGATCGAACATTCCTCCATGGAAACCTGGAACTAACACATGAGGTTTCTCCTAGAGGAGGTGTTAGTTGTATTAGGCAAATGATTACATTAAGTATTTACCTCTATATGCTCACATGCTATCAAGTATAATACTTTACAAAGACTGCTACCTCAACTATAGTGGTTACTTGTAAAGGGGTAGTCATCAATTTTTCATGTGTACCTTTGAATCTTATCAACTTGATTAATCAAACACGGAGCCTGGAGCCTTGTCCTCAAGAATGAGTGTGCTTGCTTTTCTTCCAAGTCTCCTTCACTCAAGATGACGAGTGTTTTCTTCAACCTGTCTTCTGTACTAAGACAATATGTTATCTTGACAGAAGGTTGGGTTAGAGGATAAACTCTATGACCTCAACTTCTAATCCATTTAATACATTGGCTCAAATTTTGATCAAAGGTTAGAATGATAGTCATAGCTACAGCATGCAACACTGATCAAAATAATGTCATAACAAATATATGCATATCAGAATAATCACACATGGGTTGCATTATTCCTCTTAATGTGTTGGATATTGAGATCCTTCTGGATCTATGGCAAGAGATCCATTCTTCTGCAAATACTCTTTAAAGCTTAACGGTGAGTACATACCTCTGATGGCACTTGCAGGTAGAGGCACCATCTGGTAGCAGCGATAATGATCATCAACTCTTAAGAACTTCAAGGGTGACTGCAACTGGGACTACGGCTGCAACTACAACTGATACTGCAACAACAATTGATACTGCAACTGATTTTGAGACTGCAATTGCAACTACAACTTAGGGTTTTATGAGAAAACCCTAATTTTTCAAACTTCGAATTTTGAAATTATGATCCAGGGGATAGATGTGTTGAGCTGAGGCAAGTAAGCTAGTGCAGTCAGATTTCTGAAAATCCAACTTTTACCCCTTCAAACTTGATCAACGGATTTATGGACTGGTGCTTCTGGTTTTCTGGTACCTCTGGTACTCTGGTACTTTTGGTACTCTGGTTTTCTGGTACTTCTGGTACTTTGTGAAACTAGGGTTTCACTTTTCGGGAGATCTAGCCACTGAAAAGTTGCATTGAGGATGCCAAAGTGATCCTTGAGGAAGGGCGCACTTTTCTAAATGGTTTTGGGGCTGAAATACTTCATCAACAAAAAGCCCTAATTTGCATGTTCGGCAACAATGATGTTTCTCACTTTCTCTTGTGAAAGATGCTCTCTTCAGCTTAGTGTTGATACCATGTTAAGGTTGAAGCTATTATTAGAGTTCTTTTGATTTCACTAGATAACAATAGCATAAGATAGGATCACTGAGAAATACACAATCACAAGAGACACATCATTGATCCTGGGAACCCTCATGGGGGAGAAAACCCAACAAAACTTTATTATTATAGATAGGCAATACAATGCCAAGAGATAACTCAAACAAATACAAAAAGTCATCTCCCAAGAATGTCTCTCTCTCTCTCTCTCTCTCTCTCTCTCTCTCCTCCAATTGCAACTCAGAAACTTGCTCCTCAAATGAACAAGTGAGTGTGTGTCTAAATGAGGCGCTAACCTCCTTATTTATACAACTCTGGCATGTGTGGACGAACATGTCTCTTCACTGGCGGGGCCGACTTCTTCTTCTGGGTAATTATAACCACCTTTAATATATTATGAAGCCTCTTTAATATATTATGGAGCCGACTTCTTATTTTGCCTATTACAATTATGTTTTGACCAATCCGCAAAAGGGGATTTGGTCTTTTACAATAGCCAACATGATCAATCCACAATAGGGGATTGATCTAATGAATAATATAACAATAATAATTATAATACACTTTGTGGTTACATTATTTCAACAGGATGTGGTACCAAAAGTTTGACACATACATCCTTGGATTGAGATTTGTGAGAAGCGGGGTTGATCATTGTGTATATTCCAAACAGGTTGGTAATCACTTCATTTATGTAGTGTTGTATGTTGATGACATGTAGTTGGTAGGAAACAACATGGATGTAATCAAGGAGGTGAAGTCGCAGCTATCCTCCAAATTTGACATGAAGAATCTTGGGGTTGCTAACTTCATTCTGAGAATGGAGATTAAAAGAGATTGTGCAAACAAGAAACTCTGGTTGAATCATAGAAAATATGTTGAGATGATATTACAGAGGTTTAATATGCAAGAAAGTAAACCGGTCAAGGTTCTTATTCTTGTAAATGTAAAATTATCTGCAGATCAGTGTCCCAAGACACAAGAAGAGGAAGATGATGTGTCTCATGTTCCATATGCTAGTGTAGTTGGAAGTTTGATGTATGCAATGGTCTATACTAGACCAAACATTGCACATGCAGTGGAAGTTTTGAGCAAGTATATGTCAAAACCAAAGAAGGAGCATTGGACAATAGTAAAAAATGTTTTCAGGTATTTGTTTGGCACTTATAGTTATGGATTGTACTACTGAGGAAGACCAAGATTTAACCAGAATGTTGGACATACATGGGCTTGTTGATGCAGACTGGGCTGAAGATCTGGATCGCAAAAGATCTACAAGTGGGTATGTGTTTAACCTATTTGGAGGAGCAATCAATTGGATGAGCAAAAGATAGGTTGTAGTGGCACTCTCAGCTGCAGAAGTTGAATACATGACAACGCTCATGCGAACAAGGAAGCAATATGGCTACAAAGATTGTGTTCGGGTATTGGGTTGGTACAACAAGCAGTAAGGTTAGATTGTGACAGTCAGAGTGCAATCTTTCTGGCAAAGAACCCAAATTATCATTCAAAGACAAAGTGTATTGATGTTCAGTATCACTTTATGAGAGACATGGTTGAAGACAAGAAGGTGTTGTTGGAGAAGGTTGACACTTTGAAAAATGTTGCAGATTCATTAACAAAGTCGGTGAGCTCCGAGAAGTTCTCCTGGTGTAGAGAAACAATGGGCATCGTTGCCCTAGATTGTTGACTATGTAATCCTATGACCTCCTGTATGCAAAGAAAACAACAAGTGGGATAATGTTGGGTAGGTGTTATATTCTTTGCATGTGTGTGGGGGGGTGTGTCAGATTTGACCACTGCGTTTGATGATCCCTCCCCCCTTCGGTTTTTGCTAAACATTTTTCGTTGTTTTTCATAGTTTTCTAAATTAATCCTGGATTAAGGGATTAGGGTTTTGGTAGATGTGGAATACCTAAAATATTGTGTGTATATCGTATTGCAAATGGTGAAATGAATACAATGAAAAGTTGAGAGGTGTGGCACCAAGGAAGGTTGGTTTTTTTTGGTTAAGGGTTTCCAGCATAAATCTTTGTGTACTATGTGGGTGAGCCATTGATTAATTTTTGTTTTTCTTAAGAATTTGTATGCATTGCTTTACTTCACAGAGTTAAAACTTACATAGTTATTGATGTAACAAATAAGCCACCACAAGAACACTTAGAATAAAAGTTGTGTTTCCATTTTATTTTTTAAGAATCTTAATTTGTAAAACAATTTTGGAGTTATAGACATTATGGACATTTCAAAAAAAAAAAAATTTAAACAATATGTTCTCTTTGCACTTGTGGTTTATGGTAATTCATATATGTTTAATGAGTATTTGATTTTTATACTTATCATGATTCATAAATGTTCAATGAGAGCAAAGGGCATGGGATTTGATCATATATGTTCTCAAATTTTGAAACATGATGGCATATTTTATCAATAGCTACAATTTGTTTTCTAAACTTCATTGTCTCCAAATTTAAATACCAACATGAACCATGTGAGTTAGCTCGAAAAGATCCAAATGGTAAGCATCATTTGGAAATTCAACAACCATCAATCTTGAACATCAACGTTGAAGCAATATGGCAAATCCTACCATATGCATGAAGGTTCTTCCCCCCAATATAAATTGTTTAAATCCAAAAAAGTTGCAGTCTGGTGTGACTAGGAATAAGTTGTTCCTTTCCCTCAAGCACTACAAAATTCATGCCAGACACAGTAACTCCGAGTCCTTCTACCCAACCAAGTACTCCATGCTTAGAGTGTGGTCCATCATGCATTAATTCCACCATATCATGCACAAAGCATTGCCGGCCTCTTGTGCACACCCATGATAAAGACACAAGGCACATGTACACTGATATCTTTGTTAAATCTCAGAAGTAAACTGGTTCCACAAACCAGCTAGTAGGATATCTTCCCCAATGTAGACCTACCATCTCTCTCCTACTTTGTTGAAAGTATTTATATCATTCAATTACCTACCTTCTTGCTTGATCCACATGTTAACGAGGTTTCGGTGATAGAAATAGGCCCATGAGTTTAGAAGATGGCTAGAGAGACCCCCAAAATTGAGGGGATGGCAGAGAGAGAGAGTCTTCCTTTTATTTCAGGCTTTATTTAATTGGAAAGGAATCTGTTCTAGGGCAAAATTCGATTAGGAAAACAAGTCTCCTTGAAATTTGAGTTTCGAGAGTCAACCTCAAACAAACACAACATGAGACTTGCAAACGCTTTTATACCATAACATTATCAAGCCTTCGAGACTGCAGGCCTTTAAGACTGATATACCCCTTAACAGTAATCCACATAATGTAGCACATTCATAAAGAGGTAAATACCTGACTCCACCTGCCCAACCAAAAAAATGAAGATTGTGAGAATTGTCTCGTCTGAGAGTGTAGTCCAAATTAGGTGCAATTCATGAGGCACACAGCCACTTTCCCTTCTAATCTACATCATGCAACACCAAGTTCATATCAGGCATATATCCTGCCTCCTCTATTTGCCCAGGCAGGCACTCAGGTTTCATAAATTCTATCTGCTTGAAGCTGTGATCTGTCCCCTGCAAGGAATGTATGCATTTAGTTATTAACCTCGATCAGACTGCACCCTGGTATCTTTTTCAACCCTTTATCTTTCATCATTTTTCTCACCTTTACCACATCACCCCACCTGCCAGCAGTAGCATAAATATTTGACAGCAGCACATAGTTGCCAACATTTTCAGGCTCTAGAGTGAAAAGCTGTTTAGCCACATGCTCTGCTAACTCTATATTGCAATGGAGTCTGCAAGCACTAAGCAATGCACCCCACACACAAGCATTTGGTTTCAATGGCATCTTGTTGATAAAATCATGTGCTTCAACCAGGCGCCCACTGCGGCCAAGAAGATCAACCATGCAGGCATAGTGCTCCTCACAGGGTGTGATTAGATACTCTCGCTGCATCCTATTGAAAAACTCCCAACCTTCATCCACAAAACCTACATGGCTGCATGCAGAGAGTAGACTGGTGAAGGTGATGCTGTTTGGCTTAATGTCTGCCTCTTGCATTTGATCAAAAAGAGAAACAGCATCTCGGCCATGGCCATGCATGGCACACCCTGAAATCATTGCATTCCATGAGACCACATTTCTTTGGGACATTTTGGTAAACACTTGCCATGCATCCTTAACACTTCCACATTTGGCATACATATCCACAAAGGCACTTCCCACAAACACATCCCACTCAATTCTACTTCTCAATATGTAAGCATGAATTTCCTTGCCTTGCTGAAGGGCTGCTAGATTGGTGCATGCTGGAAGCACACTGGCAAAGGTTACATTGTTGGGTTTCACACCCCACAATTGCATTTGCCCAAAAACTCTCAGTGCTGCTTCATTCCCATACACATTCTGGCTGAAGGAAGCGATCACCGCATTCCACAAGATGATGTCTGGCTCGATGCCTGCTGATTGCATTTCATTAAAGAGTTGCAAAGCTTCTTCACCCCGTCCATGTCTAGCATGACCTGCAATTATCGTAGTCCATGAGACAATACTCCCCTTTATGCCCACCGATTGCATTTCGTGAAAGAGTTCCAGGGCTTCGTTACAGTGCCCACTCTGCGCATAACATGAAATCATCGAATTCCATGAGACCATATCCCTCTGAGACATTTTATCAAAGACTTGACACGCGCTCTCAATGCTCCCACATTTAGAATACATGTCCAATAGAGCATTTCCCACCAAAATATCAGAACTAAAACCGTGCGTAAGTATGTAAGCATGTATTTCCTTACCTTGTTGCAGAGCACATGCAGAGAGAACACTAGTAATGGTCACTGCGTTTGGCTTCATGCCTCCCACTTGCATCTCAAGAAAGACACGCGTCGCTTTCTCTCGACACCCATTCTGAGCAAAACCTGAAATCATCACATTCCACGAGACCAGATTCCTTTCAGGCATTTTGTCAAACACTTGCTCTGCATGCTCTATACTTTTACACTTGGCATACATCTCTATAAGCGAGTTCTCCACAAAAGCATCCCGCTCTAGACCACTTGCAGCTATGTAATCATGTACCTCCTTTCCCTCTTGCAGAGCAGAAAGGCCCGCACATGCTTTCAGAACCGCGGGAAAAATGAAATTGTCTGGCTTCATTCCTCTGTCTTCTCTCATCTTATAAAATAATGCAAGGGCTTCCTCATACTGGTACTGAGTGACATATCCTCCAATCACGGTAGTCCATGAGACTACATTTCTCTCGTACATTTTATCAAACACACGACGTGCATCCTCCAAACTCCCACATTTTGTGTACATGGTAATGAGTTTGTTATACATGAATATGTTGTGTTCAATTCCAGTTTTAAGCATGTGGGCATGGAGCTGCGTACCCTCTGCAAGTGACTTCATTTCGGCACATGCCTTCAGCAATAAAACGACGATGTCGGAATTCATCCGAAGAAGCTTCGAATGGTTCGTTTCGGGTAAAACAGCCATGGCTTCCTTCAATCGGCCTTCTCTACACAACGCTTTCAAGTGCATGAATCCTGCCCTCTTTTCGACCGCGCTCAGCTTGGCCACTGCCGAAGCCATCTACCATATCACCATTTGCAGCAAATTTATAGTCATTTGACAGAAAACCTGCTTTCTCTGTAAATTTCCAGCATTACAGCAATTCACGCGTATTGCCAACCAGCTATGTTTCTTCAGGTTCCTTAAGAACCCCTCTAGTAGCTGATCGTCGCAAATAGGAAGTATTGATATGCTCGTAAGAAGCAAGGGAAGGATATTCATTGTTGTAGAACCCATTCCAATTCGATACAACATACATGATACGCCATATTCAATTTTATTATTTACACATAAGCGTGCGACATAGTGGCACGAGGGAAGAACCAAAAAAAAAACATAATCACGTGGCAATTACGACAACATAAGGTTAGGAAGGACCCACTATCTTTATATATATATATAATTTTAAGGTTATGGCTAAGACTCGCACTAAATTGGTGTATGAGATCTTCTTGACTATGGGACAAGTAACGATTTCACTGTTAAAGTCTATGGAGGTGTACATATCGAGGAAACACATGTCCTTCACCATTAGGCCCATATATATTGGATAAGTTTAAACATTATACTATTTGGATTTTTTCTGATCATTATCATTAGAATCTAACTATATAATTTCTGGGTAAATTGTAAATCTTCATTGCCAAAATTGCATTTTTGAATGCATAAATGGATTCAGCGTCCTCAAAAGCCCCTATTGCACCCAGATTGTGCAATCTCAACAATTTGTATCTACGATTCTGGCAATTCTTCTAAGTTTTTACTTGAATTTTGGGAAAAAATGGTTGGAAAGTTATGTCAGAAAAGTCCAAATCGTAGCATGTTTAGACTACGCTTATATATATTGGAAGGAACTGGAGGAAGAGGATGAAGGTGGTGGTTATGTTAAAGTGGAGCTAGGATTTCTTTAGGGAGGAAACAATGTATTCAATCCAATGTAGTGGCTCAATGAGGTTTCCCCTTCCAATTGAATGGATGATGTAGGGTGCCATGACGATAGCAAGGAGAGCACTTGTAGGATACTTTTGTGCTTCCAAACCTCTTATTTCAATGATGATTCACTAGATTGGATCATCTTGGGCTTTTGTAGTGTAAGGTAAGGTTTGAATCACTCCCTTGTAGAGAAGTTTCTTCATATTTATTTTTGAAAATCGAGAGGATAAAGAGGTTGTGCTTGTGGGGGGTTGTGGAATTATGAATCTTCGAGCTTGGATTCACTAACTTGTTCGATCCTTTTGATTCGAAGAGGGTTATCAAAGAAAAACTTCTCATATGGGTTCAATGCCATAGACCACATTTACATCAATGGGTTTTGAAAATTTTGAGCCAAGGGGGAAATAGTTTGGAGTCCTTTTAGAGTGTGGTTCCATAAACCATGGAGAAAGATGGCACCATTATCAATATTTGGTGGTTTGTCAGAGGAAAAGTTTTTTGAATGGAGTGGTTAGAGTTGGAGCCAAATGGTTGATTATGAAATTCTTTCCTTCCAATGCTAGTTTTTTCATGAGTAGGGGCATTTGTTCAAAAATTTCCCCCAAAAGAGATCGGTGCTACATAAAGCTAAATAATCAAAACCAGAGGTCAATCATTCCCCAAAGGATCAAAAGGAAGGAGGATTTCCTAGTTTTCTTAATGGCCTTAGGGTCCCACTTTCTTCTCCATCGAGCTATGAAGGTGACAAGGTGGGTTTTGAATCTAAGGCGACATCAACTCTTCATGAGAAAGTGGTTTTTGAGATAGATCTAGCGAGTGAGAGTCTAAAGGAAGACATAGTGTAGTGTACTCGAGATAGGTAGGTTGGATTGAAAGATACATGTCCCAATAATTCTTCTCTCATGAATGTGGATTCGACAAAGAATATACCCTATAGGCAGGAGGGTCTTAGGAGGTGAAAATGAAGATTTAGGTAGAGGCACACTTAAAGGGCATCACACTTCATTGCAATATGGTGGATTGGTTGAACTGAACCAAGGGGTTGGGCCCATTCAAATTCCCTTTAGTTTTGAGAAGGATTCTTGGTCTATGAGCCAACTTTTCAGAAGTTATGTGGCTTCATATTGTGTTAAGGCTCAAATTAGAGGTAGGGTTTCATGAGGGCTTCCATCCTATAGATTGGGTGGCCCTCTTTCATCCAGGTTTCCTAACTTAGGTCAATACTTGTTTGGGGAGTTATCTTGGCTTCTAGAAATAACTCAGTTTTTGGAAAGCATCCACTCATTTCTACTAACCTCTTGCATTGTTTTTTATTGTATGTTCCTCAAATTGATTGATCCAAATTTGCATTGTTTATGATTATATGTTTCTCAAATTGATTGATAACCAAAATTGATCACTTTATAAATTGTAATGTATTTTGGTACTTTATGGGTGGAAAATTTTGAGCTAATG
>ML819142.1:57035-80575 GCA_009831015.1 Picea engelmannii | reverse complement strand
AATAATTCATTCGTAGCAAGCATTGGTTTCATCAATGCCTCCAACTTGACCTCGACATTTGTTTCATCTTCTTAGTCTCTATGAATTAAGACTAAGCTTTTCTTGTGAGTTATTGCACCAAGTTCCTTAGTTTCTTCTTCTCATCCTGAGGAGCACCATTCATTATTGATATACACTAAGTTTCTTCCATCTTGTCATTTGGAGTATCTAACAAGATGGCCTCATCATACACTTTTCATACTCTACTTGATTTGTCTTGTGTATCTTTTGTTAAATCACTACTATGATATCCTCATGCTTTTTAAATCATATCCATAGATTTTGTCATTTCAACCTTAATTTCCTAATTTCTCAATATGCACTTGCACTTCAGTGCTGACAATATCAATGATCAAATCCCTTCTCTTTCTATGAGCCTTTTCCTTGGTGGATTTCTACTTCGTCGATGCTTCTTTCCTTGTCTCTACATCTTGGCCAAAATCCAACAACCCCTTTCTATTTTCCACAATTATTTATAGGGTTTTTGTCACTTTCATCCCTACACTAATCTCTAGTTGCACTATCTTTGGGGCCTCCGACAAGTGTGGGACTGGTTCCCTAAAACATGTGGAGATATATGCTTTCCTTTGATGCGATCTCATGAACTTCAGCCTCACAATTCCATGGATCCTCAACTTACTTCTTTAGTGTTTCCAATGTGATGACACTTTCATCCACTTGTTTTTTCAACTCTACCATGGCTTCTTCTCTTTCTTCTTCTAGAAGCTTTCATTATCCAATGTTTCCTTGATCTTATTTCTCATCACCTATTGTTCTTACTCCTGTTGCTTTGTTTGTTCTTTGATTTGGAAGTTTTGAAGTTACAATTCCTTCATGTACCCATCATTTTCTTGAGCATTTCATATCATCTCTATATTAGATTCTTAGACGATCTTAATGAGTGAGGGTAGGTCCATGTTCCATAGATCGATGGTATGTTGCATCCTAACCTTGTTTCCTTCCCATACTTCCTTTGTGGTGATTGTTTCCTATGGGATGATGAACAAATTTACTTAACCACTCCCTCAACCTAGACTCTACAATTGAATCCTTCTTCTTGGTCTAAACTATAAACTCAAACCCAAAACCAGTGGTATGAATAGTAGCAAGTGGGTTAGAAACCACTCTTGGTTGAGGTTGCAATAATGTAATGGTAATCCATAGAGGAGTCTTCATTATTGAAGGTGGTATCTATGTAACAACCTCTAGGTGGTGATGTAGGAATTGTTCTAGTGATATTTTTGGATGAACCTCCAGATAGTCAACAATTATCCACTCCTAATCTTCCTTGAAAAGGAGGGTTATCCACCTGAATCACTATCCCCACACCTTCATCGTTTATCTTTCTTGTTATGTTTATACTTATTCTAGCCTAAGGGTTTGTTACTCCATTGAACACAGATTTTAATCTTTCCTCTTCTATCACAATGGTGGCAATGTGTAGGTGGGGAATTCTTCAATCCTTATTCTTGTGTAGCTTGACTCCACCTAAGATTTCTCCTGTGATAGATCAATAAATCCTATGTCGCTCAAAATTAGTATGCCTTCTCCAAATCCTTTCTCCCCATGTTGACCATTCCAAAATTTAACGCTTCATATGTCGTGGATAGTGGTGTCGCTATGGTGGTGCCTCAGACAAATCAAGGTGGCATAATCAACATTTCACGATTGTACTGGTGGTTGAGGTGCAGTAATAATCCTTTGCAAGGATGGTGTGCTTTTTTGATGATATACCACTAAATACCAAATCCAAGTCAACCTAACACCATTCACACAAGCATTAACAATATGAAATGACTAGTTAGAGCATTCCCCCCTTTCACAATTTCACAACACCCTAGTAAATAGAAGTTGTGCTACCAAGCTAATCGACATATGGTTGATAGATGCAATTTCATAAGATCATTGCTTTTTCTTCACGCTATATTTCAAGCACGAGTCCATATATTCCTCTGCAACACCTCCTTTTTGTCCAGCCACCCCATCTTTCTACACAGTGGGTTTCACCACAAACACATCCATAACATGCTATTCATCCACGGACTACTCATTAATGGTGTGAATTGCCTTGTTAGTGATAGGGATGTTTTTATCTAGCCAAATCCCTCCAATGCACCCTTGATAGAAGAATCCTTACACACTTCTATACTATAAGGGATTCTCAAAGCTAGGAACATGAAATAAGATTAAAATTCCAAAGTTGAGCAAGGGTCAGAATGGCTTCTACTTTATGACATGCTCCCCTCTCTATTCCATGTACTGAACCAGTATGAACTCATCGAAGACCACATAGTTGTGGATATCATAATGCACCAACCACACTTTCTTGACATGTCCTTTCAAGTGTTCATCCTTATGTAAGTGCACCCATAAGTCCAATCATTCTTCTAGTCATACTAGATTTTGAAATTTTAGAATGGGAGCTTTCTCTCCCAGTGGTTTGTTCTTCCAGGATTTGTTACCTACAATTCCTCTCCCCGATGGTGGACCTATTTTTGGTGACATCCTCATGATCCTCCAATATTGATTCATATCAGATGCCATCTTCTATTCCTCCTACTTATCTATGGTTGAATCTTAGCGTTTGTGATCCTCACCTTCAGTGTTCTCTAACATAAATTCGCATTTCAGTTTAGCACTTTGACTTATTATCGACTTTGGATTTGAAATTTTCTTGCAATGCCTAATCTTGTGTGTTTCAATGATTTAAACAATTTCCCAACCATGACATTTAAAGTGTTGCATTAGCTAATTTTTTTAGGATCGATGTCATATAAAGCATAACCCATCCTAACTATCTAATATTTCGTCCGATCCCACTCGTTAGAGTAAATTTGAGGTCTAAAATGGGCCTCTTAAGGAAAATAATAAAATAATAGTTAAAATAATAAAATAAGGGTTGTGAATTTTTTAAAGGGAAAGAAAGAAAATTGTTTTTTTTAATTGCAATTTCAACTTATGTCCTTATAGTTTTACTCAAATTTCAAGTGTAGGCACTCGTTGGATGTGGAATATAATTCCACATCCAACGAGTGCCTACACTTGAAATTTGAGTAAACCTATAAGAATATAAGTAAAAAACATCATTAAAAAAACAGTTTTCTTCATTTCCCTCTAAAAATATTTACCCTTATGGTTGACACCATCATCTTGAATCTTATTGGTTCTTTTAAAGTTGATTTTGATAGTACATTTTTTTTGTTTTGAGGCCCATTTTTACCTAAAAATTTCCCTAATGTAGCTGACCTAGATCCTCGACAAGTCTTATCTAGATTTCATCATTAATGCAAGATAAGACATTCTTTTTTCAACATATTTCTATATCATAATGTGACTTGACTATCGTAAGCACAACCTATGCAAAATTAAAATCTTCCTCTAACACCATCTACCCACCATCGCATTTAATGGTGATCAAAATCAATGCTCCTATCGATTGAAATCCCCCGAAGTATAACTTTGGCTCAGTGACTCCCGTCTTGTTGTGACTTGTCCTACGTAGACACATCCCCTTTCTTTGTGGTTTATTAGCTCTGTAGTCTCCCTTTTTCTTGCTACACATGTTCCATAGTATCTGTAGATCCCAACTTGTTGTTGACACACTAACCACAAAGCTTTGCTTTGGTGGAGTATTGTTAAGTCTATGTAATATTGGATTTGTTCTACTTTATTATTCCTAGACCTACAAAAGTGACAAACAATAAAATTATTTGTGAATTGAATACACTGAAACTTGAAATTGTGAAAATTAACTTAGAGAAAATCAATTGCTAGAAATAAATGTAAAATTTGTGTTCTACTATGGTACACTAACCCCCCCTCCCAGAGCTTAGGTTTGTTCTATGGGTGTTCCCCTCCCCCCCTGCATACAGATAGAAGTGGGTGAATGGAAATTTATCCAGATTCTACATAGTAAAAAAAAGTATAATATCTCAAGAAGAAAATGATCCTAATTGGCCAAGGGTTGTAAACAACAAACATAGTTGTCCTCCCCTCCCTTGTTAGCATCTCATCAGGGCCTAGGGATTCCCTCTCCCCTATTCTTTAGCAACTAATCAACCAATGGAAAAAGGCTATTACAACTTCTCGAGTAAGGGGTCCCCTTGAGAAAAATGTAGTAAAATTAAAATCCATACCATGTACTGACCCCATCGTCCCCACCGCATAGGAACTACTATATCAGCCCAAGGATGCCAAAGGAATCCAAGGGTCATAGACCGACCATATACCCAACCTAATTCGAAGAGTGGAATGCATTAGATATTCACTCTGGAATATAAGATGAAACATATCCAGCTTGAGTCTCAACTATTGGTATAGAAATAACACTCCCCTTACCTAATTGGGAGCTTAATTTAATTTGTCTTTCTAAGAGATGGAAATGCAAATATGAAACATCTCCCAGATATGCTTCTTGGCCAAGTGGTCTTCTTAATATAAAAGACATTTGTCGATAAGCTTGTTCTTGTTTGGAGAGATCAAAATAAATTATTGAAGTATGTTATTTTTTATACATGAAGTATTCATCCAAAGTTGCCCCTATATAAGGAGCAAGATAGTGTAATGTAGTGGGAGAATCCACAATTTTCACTACCATAATGGTTATTCCTTTGCACCATGTTCCCATAATGTATTAACTACCCGAGCCACATAAGAATCCTTTTGACCGATTGACACATAGACACATATTACATTTTGACTCTTTTGATTAGGAATAGTATTTATAGCTACTATTGTCTTGCCAATTTATCTATCCCCAATAATTAATTATTTTTTACCATGTCCTATAGGAATCATATAATCAATAGCAATAAGCCCCATTTGAGAAGTATGACAAATTGGATCATTTTTGTTATTCGAGAATCTTCATATTCCCTTCATGCATTATGTATCAAAGAGTAACTAGAACCAATTTAGTCAAACACATTTTCATGTTCTAACCAAACAATAATGAATTATATTTTTTTCAATAAAAAAGAATGTGCAAAATCTTATGGATTTCCTCCTCCTTTTCTATTCCCATCCTATAAGTACCATTTTTGAAGAAATGCGTTTTTCTATGACTTCATATTATTACATGCTAATTCCTTCTTGATATCTCAATATATCATTCCTCCAAATCACAAATTAGATTAAAAATTGACGAGTTAATGTGAGATTCTCCATGCGATTGTACACTGTTCAATTTTTAACATGATTCAATTTAATGAAATATCTTGGATTTTGTGTGAGAAGGGGATATGGAAGAATTGGTAGATGCTTGAACCAAATCTGATTCATGGAGACAATGCTTTATTCTCCTAAGATATGAAGGGAATATGTGTAGAGACTCAATGGAAGCTATTAATAATGAATGAATCTCATTAGGTCCAATATTGTATTTATAAAATGCTTCAATTACATCTCAAAACTGGGAATGTTATATAACATTAGACAAAACTTGTGATCTAAACTTGAATATTCCTGGCATTTTATTCACAAGATAGATGCTTGGATCCACTTTTGGGGGTATATGAGCCAGAGTAATAATAATAATATTTCTAATAGAATATTTTTCATCATATATAGAGAGATAGTTCATAGGGTTTTGAGTGGGTGTCTGATGGGCCAAAGAATGGAAGCAATAATGTTGCACTCCTTGGCTCATGAATTTAAATGTCAACCCAAGGTTTGCACAAACTTGAGAGGTGTTGTGCACTATATGTGTAGACCTCATACATATATTTGCATACAAAAAAACATCATGTCTATCCAAGAACTAAAAGGGTTACTTCAATAGGGAAGAAACACTAATAATTATTGATATTATAGAAGGAAAAGTTGAAATCCAATTTGAAAAGGAAGATGCAAAATGCTTTAAAGGAAGGAAATATACTACTCGAACAGAAAGTTGCAAAATATAAATTAAGGGATCATATAACCATGTGACCAATCCTTTCTTTTCTTGTCAGTGGAAATATAGGGTGCAAGACTACAATGAGCATAATGTAGGGAGAAAAATCTAGGCAAGTCGATATATATTTTTGAGAAGGTAAAATTCCAAAGATTTCTGAGTAGGCTACCTTCTTTTAACAATGATAAAAATTATTTTGATGAGCCCAATACCTTGGAAGAAGCCATAACAAAAATAAGTATATTTATGAATAGAGAAAAAGAAGACCAAATTTTCAAAAGGCCTAGGATGACAAAAAGAAAGGCAAGATGGATCAAAGGAAGAAAGGATTCAAACCATCTTTTGTCAGGAAAAAATCTCAAGCATGTAAGCAAGGGAAAACATCGCAGGGTGAACATAAAATGAGAGATTCCTTGGGGAAAATGCCAAGACAACATCCCATAAAGTGTTGGTATATGAAGGAGACCACTTGTACAAATCTTGTCCTCACAAGGGATATAGGATGAGGATTATGCATAACATTCAGGAGGTTGATACAATGGATGACATGGGTAGAATCATGCCAAGGATTTATGCATTCTTGCACAACAAACAAGCAGAATACCAATCCCACATGATTGAGGTAGAAGGAAATATTGACAATGAACCCATAGTTATTTTGATTGATTTTGGAGCTAGTCATAGCCATATAGATCCAAAAATAGTTGAAAGGTTTAAATTGAAAATATGTAAGCATGAAAAGTCTTAGTTGGTTCAACTAGCCACTAGAACCAAGAGAAAAATTAATGAAATTTTCAAGGATTTCCCAGTAAGCATGAATGGAGTTAGCACTAAGGCAAATTTGAACATCATACCACTTGGGTCATATGATTGCTTAATTGGTATGGATTGGTTGGATAAACATCCTACTATCTTATTTTGTTACAAAAAATCTTTCACATGCCTTGATGAGGAAGGAAATTCAAGGATGGTGCAAGGTATTCCAACACTTATATTCGTCAGAGAGATTTCGACTTCGTAGCTAAAAATAAGTTTTAGGAAAGGGTGCCAGATATATGTAGCCCATATGGAAGAGCCAACAAAAGATAAGGATCCAAGTCTTGAAGACTATCCATTTTTTACGGAATATAAAGATATGTTTGGGGAATTGCTAGGATTTCCGCCAAAGAGAGAAATTGACTTTTCTATTGACTTAATTCCTGGAGCTACCCCAATGTCCAAAAATCCTTATAGAATGAGACACCTGAGTTGAAAGAGTTGCAGATGAAACTATAATAATTTCTTAAGAAGTGGTACATACGTCCAAGTGTCTAACCTTGGGGTGCACCATTGCTTTTTGTGAAGAAAAAGGATGGAACTCTAAGGTTTTGTATTGACTTCAAGAAAATTAATAAGGATAATGTAAAGAATGGATACCCTCTACCACAGATCGATGATATTTTTGATCAATTGAAAGGAGAAAAGTTATTTTCCAAGATGGACTTGAGATTAGGTTATCATCAAGTAAGAATCAGAGAAAAAAACATCAGCAAGACAACAATCAAGACAATGTATGGTCGTTATGAGTTTGTGGTGGCACCATTTGGATTGACAAATGAACCAACTAATTTTATGTATCTAATGAATGGAGTGTTCAGAGATTACCTGGACAAATTCGTCATTGTATTCTTGGATGATATTCTTATCTACTCCAAGATAGAGGAGGAGCATGAGAAACAATTGAGGATGGTGCTACAAGTGTCGAGAGATCACCGATTGTATTCCAAGTTAAGAAGGTACACTTTATATCAAAGAAAAATCCATTATTTGGGCCTCATCGTCTCAGAGGAGGGAATAACATTGGACCCTGAGAATATTAAAGCAATCAAAAGTTGGCCAATGCGAAAGAACGTTTCAGAAGTGAGATCCTTTATGGGATTATCTGGATATTATAAGAGATTCATTGAAGGATTTCCCAAGGTCACACATCCAATCACCTCACTGTAGAATAAGGGGACAAAGTTTGAGTGGACCACCAAATCTAAGGAAAATTTCCAACATTTGAAGGAATTGTTGACCAATGCAACTATTCTAAAGGTTGCAGATTCAAATGAAGATTTTGTTGTGTGCACAAATGCATGATAGGAAAGGCTTGGGGGAGTCCATATGCAGAATGGGCATGTCATATGTTATGAGTCAATGAATCTTAAGGAACATGAAAGAAATTATGCTTCCCATGATTTGGAGTTGGTAGCATAGTTCATTCCTTAAAAATGAGGAATCATTGCAATCTAGATTTACAAGCAGAACGAAATGAAAACACAAATTTATAATATTAACATAGAGACACAGTGAACAATAATAGAGATACAATAAAACTTGACTTTTATTAAATAATAAATATGTTGAAAACTGTAAAATGCAGACTGAAAACAAGCTTGCTAGAATGGTGGTAGCTTATCTCTGAGAAGAGAAGAGATGGCTACGCTCAGTCGCAAGAAGATGAGTACAATGAGGCTCTGAAGGCCTTTTTACAATAAAAATTAATGAAAAAACCCTAGACATATAAAAACCTAACCTTAGTAGATGAAGCACCAAAATTCATGTGGGCCCTGTTGGGGTAAGTTAGTACATCAACATCTTGGGGTCATAGCTTTTGCATATGATCTTTGTTTAGGGCGCGTGATAGCTCATTGGAAAGGTATCGATGAGGAGATTCATTTTGGGGGATAAATTAGAGACTTTGACTATCATTGAGGTGTCTGGTCATGAACAAATGATGTTTAGGCCCTCAAAATGGCCCTGAAAGTTTGGGACCTAAAAAAATGCTAAAAATAGTAAATTGCCAAAAGATTATTTTGAGCCAGGTGAAATAGGTGGATGGCCACTGAGATCCTTCTGGATCAATCCTCCCCCCTTAGGAAGCATTAGTATCCATTGTGTTGAGTTCCCCCATCAGATGAGAAAATTTTTGTTGAGTTTGGCCCCAGGTGAGCCACTTTCCTTAGTGCAGGAGTTGCCCTCCTTTGACAACCCAATAAAGTTGGATCCTCTGCTGGTGAGTTCCCTTGACTTGTGTGTCCATGATATGATCAATGAATTCTTGCTCCATGCATTCAGGGTTGAGCTATGTTGGTGTCAATTGTTCTGTGATCTACGAGGTGTCCAATAATGGTGGAAAATAGGGTCGAAGGAGGTCCACATTGAACATTGGGTGCAAGCCAAAGAAAGGGGGAAATGTTGAGCTCAAAAGAATTTTCACCCATAGCATTAGTGATGGTGTAAATTCCATAACAGAGTGGATGAAGCTTCCAATGAGGCCATGTAAGGTGTTCTTTCTGCAATTGCAACCAAACTTTGTCCCCCACTTGAAACTGGTATGGGTATAAACTGGTATGGGACCCAATGGTTGAAATCCCAACCCTTCCTGAAAGGGGTTGTGGCCAGTTGAGCTATGTAGGGCTCTTTTGTAGCTGTGTTGAACATAGGGAAGACTCTCATCCCAGGTGCTAGGGTTCTTGGAATTGTACATGTGTAGGATGTGCACAATCATCCTATTGATGACCTCGGCTTGGCTATATGTTTGGGGGTGGAAGGCAATGGATTTGGTGAGATTGGTGTCCAACAATGACCAAAGGTTTGACTAGAATGTGTCGAGGAACCGACTATCCCAATCTGAGATAATGGTTTGTGGGATCCCAAAGTGTACCCACACTCATTCAAAGAAGATCTTGGAAGTAGCCTCCGCGGTGATTCTCTTCTTACAGGCGGCTAGAATCGCCATCTTGGAAAAGCTATCAACAACCACAAAAACACAGTCATTTCCCCACTTGGTGGATGGAAGGCCCGACATGTAGTCCATTGAGATGGATTCCAAGGGCCTGTCAGTAGTAGGAAGAGGAGTGTATAATCCTTGTTTCTTAGTGGTCAGTTTGGCAATAACACAAGAAGTGTAGCACCAGATATACTTATTGACATCCTATCAAAGTTTTGTCTAGTAGAAATGTCGTTGCAACACTGCCACTGTCTTTTCCATGCCGAACTGTCCTACCACCTGACTTTAGTGGGCTTCCCAAATCAGCTTCGCTTGCTTTCTTGATGGAACATAGAGATAGACTAGATGTCACAACAACCCTTCCTTAAGGTGGAAATTAGTGACACATGTGTTTGTGCCCAACAACCGGTAGGTGTTGGTGAAGTCAGGATCTTTCTCGTAGAGGTGGGGCCATCCAGAGGTCTCATAGCTGCAAGAATCTAGCACTGTGGTGAGTTTCGCGACTGGAGGTCGGCTGAGGAAATCAACGACTCGGTTGGTACTTCATGTTTTATACTTGATTTTGAGGTGGAACTGCTGCAAATATGTGGACCACTTATGATGACAGTCATTCTGCAATTTGCCTTATGTTTGCATGAATTGCAGTGGCTTATTATCAGTGTGGATGAATGTCTCCTTCCTGAGAATGTAATGCCTTCAATGGCAGCAGGCTTGCACAATGGAGTACATTTATTTGTCATAAGTAGGGTACTTACGAATGACATTTGATAGTGTTTCACTATGATAGGCCACGAGGTGGTCGTGTTGAGTGAGGATTGTGCCCACAACATACTCTAAAGCATCTATCTCAATATCAAATGGTTGTTGTAGGCCAGGCAATGAAAGAAATGGGGTTGAGCACAAACATTGCTTCATATCATCAAATGATTTATGTTGGGATGGGCCCCACACAATTTTTTCCTTACCACCACCCCTAGTTATTTGGTTGACGGTCCATGCAATATGGGAGAATCCCAACACGAACCTACGATAGAAATTGTCAAGGCCTAAGAAGACACGAAGCTTAGTGAGTGTGGTTGGGGCTGGCCAGTCACATATCTTGGTTGAATCAACATGCACACCATGTGAATCAACAATGTAGCCTAGGTACTATACCCTATCCATGCCGAAGGAGAATTTTTCCAAGTTGGCATATAGCTTATGTTGTCGCAGAGTGTGTAGAACCTGCCGAATATGTTGCAAGTGTTTTGCCCAAGTTTTTTTGTAGATGAGGATGTAATCCAGATACACCACCAAAAAATAATTAGTGAAAGGTCGTAAGATATCGTCCACCATCCTCATGAAAGTTGTTGGGGCATTTTTCAAACCAAAGGGAATGACCAACCATTCAAAAAGACCTTTGTTTGACTTGAAGGCAATTTTCCATACATTTGTCTACTCTATTAGGACATGATGGTAGCCAGAATTCAAATCAATCTTACTAAAGTATTTCCCCCCCTTGATTTGATCAAGGAGATCATCGATTTTGGGAATAGGGTATCGGTTCCTGACTATGATTTTATTTAGGGCCCGATAATCAATGCAAAGTCACTAAGTCTTGTCTTTCTTATGCACCATCACAATTGGGATTCCACAAGGTGATGAGTTGGGTCGGATGTGCCTCTTTTGGAACATTTCTCAGATCTAACGCTTGATCTCCTCATTTTATAGCAGAGAGCGGTGATAGACTAGCCCATTGGGTAGCGGTGCACCAGGGGTCAGATCGATGGGATGCTTGACCTGATAGTGCAGAGGTACCCCAGTAGGTGATGAGAAGATGTCTTTGTATTCTTCCATGACCTTATCCACTTACTTATGTTGCATGGAGAGGTCTATCGTGGAGGCCATGGATGTGGCTACAACCTTTCGCTCACTCTGAAAGTGAATCATAAAGAAGGAAAACTTCTCGGTCTAAGAAATGATCTCCCTGCATTGCTTGGAAAAGATCAAGGAAATAACACTAGGTGGGACTACCTCGGGTATCTTGTACAATTTCATGTTCAAAGTAATAATAACACTGTGAGGCCTAGACTCATATACAACATGGCGTTTCCATAAATAAGGTTGGCCCAAAAAAACATCACAAAATTCAAGGGGAACAACATCACACAATACCTCATCTTTGAATGGCTTGATGTCGTACGATATGCAACACTATTGGCTAACATGAAGATCGTTTCCTTGATGGACCCATCCGATGGTGTAGGGCCTGCGGGTGCAGCGTTATCAACAGAGCTAGTTGCTTGAAGACCTCTGCTGATATAAGGTTCTTATATCTATCGCTATCAATGATGAAGGGTAGCAGAGTGCCTTTCAACCACATCTGTGAATGAAAGAGGCTCTCTCCTTCCTCTGGCTCATCAGGTTCATCGGGTTGGATCTTGGTGGTAGCAACAACGACATTGGGTTCCACATCAATGATCTGTCTCCACTTTTCTGGTTCTGACTCAAATTCGAAACCCACATATGATTCATAGGTTTTTACCTCAGCCACCAATGACTTCTTTGAGTGGCAATCAACAGTGTTATGTCAGGGGCTCTTATGGAAGTCGCACCACTTCCCGATATCTTTCTTCATCTTTCCATTGTCCTTCTTTGCTTGTATCTTGGATTGGTTGTCCTAATGTTTCCCATCTTTTTTCTATCATTTTTTATTACAGGTTGGGGCTACCATTTCCCTGCTTCTGTTGTGAGGGGTTCCCAAACCCAAACCTTCGTGTCTTTTGTTTAATCTTCTGCTTGATTTTGAAGGCATATCGATAGGCTGCACCCAAGGCTGAGATGTCCAAAAACTCCATTTTTGTATGGATGTATATATGCAGACCTTCGTGGTACTTGAGAACCATATGTCCCTCAGAATATTTAATACCTAGCTTGGTGCGCAAGGTATGGAAGACATTGGTGAACTCTGACACTATTTGGTCTCTTTCCTGCTGCAGTGTGGTCCATATTGTATACAATTCGTCATAACTTCGAACAGGGTAGTATTGTTCCTTAATAAAATCCATGAAGGAACCCCAAGTGGGTGCAAATGAAAATAATGTGGATCCCTCTATTTCCTTTTTCTCACAAAAAGTCTCCCACCAATCTTCGACATGGAGGATGACCTTGAGGATCACAAATGTAATCTTTTCTCTATCAAAAAATGTGTGGACACAAAAATACCCTTCTAGAAGGTTTAACATTTATCTATGGCATCCACATCTATTTTAGGAATATCAAAATTGATATGTACCTTGAAGGGGGCGGTGCCTCTGCTTGAGGTAGATGCGTCGCTTGTCGACAGTCGTCAAAGGATTTGTGCAAAGTTATCCATCATCCCATTCCTTTGTCGCTCAAGGCCTTCATCAAGCAACATTTTGAAAGGATCTCCTATCCCGTCGTCTTTATTTTCTCCCGCCATGGATGGTTTTTTGGGCATGCAATAACAGTTTTCCTTAAGAGAAACAATCTTGAGACCCAACTCTCTATACCCTGACCGCGTCGGGGACATGCACAAAAAAAACAACAAGGAGCAGACCGCTCTGATACCACTGATCCGGATTTATGAGAGGAACGAAATGAAAACACAGATTTATAATATTAACACAGAGACACAGTGAAAAATAATAGAGATACAATAAAACTTGACTTCTATTAAATAAGAAATATGTTGAAAACTGTAAAATGCATATTGAAAACAAGCTTTCTAGAATGGTAGCAGCTTATCTCTGAGAAGAGATGTGACAGCTACACTCATTCACAAGAAGATGAGTACAATGAGACTTTGAAGGAATTTTTACAATAAACATAAATTACAAAACGCTAGACATCCAAAAACCTAACCCTAGGAGATGAAGCACCAAAAGTCATGTGGGCCCCGTTGGGGTAAGTTAGTACATCAACTTCCCGGGGTCGTAACTTTTGCATATGATCTCAGTTTAGGGCGCAAAATAGCTCGTTGGAAAGGTATCGATGAGGATATTAATTTTGGGGGCTTAATCAAAACCTTAGAATATTGTTGAGGATCCTAATCGTGAAAAAATATTTTTTAGGCCCTCAAAATGGCCCCGGAAGTTTGGGACCCAAAAAAGTACTAAAAATAGTAAATTACCAAAAGATTGTTTTGAGCCAGTTGGAATAGGTGGGTGGCCACCGAGATCCTCCTAGATCACATTATCTCATGGGGAAAACGTTCAATTTGAAGACAGATCATAGCAGTCTGAAACACTTGTTTGACCAGCCAACATTGAATGCCAAACACACTAGATGGTTTGAATTTCTCAGCGAATGTGACTTTGACATCAAGAATATCAAGGAAAAAGAGAATAAAGTGGTTGATGCACTCAGTAGAAGGGTGCATGAAATGCACGTTGCATCTGTTAACATGTATCATTAATATTTAAAAGGAATAATTTTGGAAGCTATAGTATCCAATCAACATTATGCACAAGTGACAAAAGGCTTACAACAGGAAAATGTACCACTAAAATTTAAATACTACAGGTTAGAAGAGGATGGGATCCTCTTGTTCAGGGAATTTTTTTATGTACCTAGCACTCAAGAATTGAGAAATATAGTGCTAAAATAAATGCACAATATGCCATATGTTGGTCATCCATGGTAATAGAGGACAATTGCAGCAGTAAGAAGCCAATATTTATGGTCGGGAATGAAGAAGGATGTGGTTGATTACATAGCCAAGTGCATGGAATGTTTGAAGGTGAATATTGAACACATGCATCCAATGCGATTGTTACATCCTTTTCCCATCCTTGAATGGAAATGGGAGGTAGTTACAATAGATATTATCACCAAGTTTCCAAGAACAACAAGGAAACATGATTCCATCATGGTAGTGGTGGACAAACTTACAAAGGCTGCATATTTTGTACCGATGAAAACAACTCACAAGGAAACCAACATCGCTAAGATTTATATGATGGAAAATACCAGGATACACAATGTGCCTAAGGAAACAACGTCAGATAGAGATCTCAAGTTCACTTCCAACTTTTATAAGGTGATGTTTAAGGGATTTGGGACTAACTTGAATTCCAATACAACATATCACCTAGAGTTAGATGGGAAGACATAGAGAACTAACTGGATAATTGAAGATATGTTGAGGATGTATGTAATGGAAAATCCTTCCAAGTGGGAAGACTACCTTCATCTAGTTGATTTTGATTATAATAATGGGTATCATGTATTGTTGAAGATGAGCTTGTTTGAGGCCTTGTATGGAAGGAAATGTAACATGCTAATGAGTTGGGATAACCTAACAAACAAAGCACGTATTGGGCCATAATTGCTAAAGGACGTGGAAGAACATATGGTAAATATCAGGTAGAATTTAAAGGTTGTACATGATAATAAAAATATTTATGCACATAAACGTAGGACATACAAGGAATTCAAAGTGTGCGAGCATGTGTTTTTAAAAGTAAAGGGAAAAATGAGCTCTCTAAGATTGTTAATTTTAGCAAAATTGGTAGTGATATGTTGTGCATCGTTTGAATTTCTAGAAATATAGGCCTAGTTGCATACATGCTTGCATTTCCTACATCCATGAGAATTCATAATTTGTTCCATGTGTCTTTATTGAAGAAATGTGTGCTTGATCATAACCATGTGATTGATTGGACTATGATCTAGGTGGAGCATGAGGGGGACTTTCAGATGGAACCAGTGTGCATCCTAGACCGAAGATTCAAAGTGCTCAGGAACAAAGTCATCGACATGGTAAAGGTCCAGTGGACCTACTATAGTTCTGAAGACACTACATGGGAACACAAGGAGACCATGCAAGAAGAGTACCCACAAATTTTTGTGAATTTTGAAGAGAAATGAATGTACATTTGTATATAAGTGTGCAAGGATCCATTTTGGAAAATATAGTACCTGGAGCCACATCTCGGAGACTTCCTATCTGATCTATGCTAGAGCCCTAAAGGGAAGTGGTACAACCTGAGGGACTTCGATGAAAAGAAGGGGGTACACTTCCATGGGTTGTGCATGTATTATGATGTAAAATTATGTACATGTATACCAACATGGTGTTATGCACCAAGGACAATGAAAACTATAGGGGAGGGGAATGTAACATCCCCATTTTTAATTCTAGGATTAACGATATGTAATGTAAATATGATGTATGGTCGTGGGCCCAACTATGTACAATGTAAAGATTGTATATTGTAGTAATAAAATAAAATATAATGTTGACTGCAGATAGACAAGGACAAAGTAATGGGGACTAAGTTTTCATAAGAAAGGGGAAGGTCTAAGAGGGGAGTCCAAGGGGAATTATTCATGGATGTTAATCCCAACCCACCTTTCTAAATTTCATTTGTGTATAAACCTTCTATTTTATATTTGAGAGTTCCCAAAGACAATAATTTAAACACATGTAAGAGGGTTGGTGTGAAAAGTCACATCCCATAGTTATGAGATCATGGAGGCTGAGTACAATCAACATTAGGGAATGTGAGAGTCAACATGCATGGGAAAAAGGGAAATTTGAATGGGTTTGGTAGGTAATTTTTACATGTAATTTTTGAGGATAGTAAGAGAAAGTAGAGTGTTGGAGCTTGAAGGCATCCATAGTGGGCATGTATGGCAGCTCGTTGGAGCTGTAAATTCATGAAGAGTCAGGTTTTTATGCTTGTAGAGTGAGATTATGTGTGAAAAAACACCCTACAATAGTGATATAGCTATTGTGAACTTTTCTTGTTGCAGTTGACATTCCTAGAGTCCCCAACAAGAGATATTCCTAGCTAACTTGTGTTGGATCCCTAGAGGGATGTGGGAAGGCCTAAGCGACTGCATGTAGAATCTCATTCCTTGGTTTTTGTAGGTTAAAGGGAAGAGAGTTAGTGGATTGGGATAGATGTAGCAAAATTATCTTGGTGTGGGTTGTATTGGGTTGTGAGTAGACAAAAGAGAGACACCCCTTTGTTGTGGATTCGTAGCCCCAACTCGGGGATGATTTGTGGTTTAGATTTGGAGCAACAAATCTACGGTTGGGAGGAATGTTCATCCCCTATAGCCGGTTGCACAATTGTTGATAAAAGATCATTTTTTTTATCTCTATTTTTCTATTCTTAATTATTGGATTATTTGTTTTGTGCTTACTCTAAGTTTTAAGCAATTATATATTGTTGTGTGAATGTTAACTTAGTTGTAGTCATGTTTTAAATTTTTTGTTAGGTACATGGATTTTTAGCATACTACACATATTTAATTAATGGTGTGTGCATTTAAATGGAATTGCATGCATATATTGTTTTGTGCTTACTCTAAGTTTTAAGCAGTTATATATTGTTGTGTGAATGTTAACTTAGTTGTAGTCATGTTTTAAGTTTTTTGTTAGGTACATGGATTTTTAGCATACTACACATATTTAATTAATGGTGTGTGCATTTAAATGGAATTGCATATGTGTGTGTGTGTGTGTGTGTGTGTGTGTTCTTATCTTGTTGTTTGCATATAATTAAAATGGGTACCATGAAAATTTTATGGTGTTAGTAGTGGGGGACATTACAGAAGATGCTACCCAAATCACAACCCAACTTGCACCATAACAATCCATATTTAAATTTCTCATTTTTTTGTACTTTCACTTGTTTCGGTGAAAATCTAGGTGGTAAGTTGGGTTGTAAAGAAAACCACTTTTTTTGCAACAAAAAAGTATTACATAAATGTCCACAAGTGTCATAACTGAAACATCCCAAATAGTTTTAGTGAGTCCTTTGGAATGACCATGACATACATCTAAATGTATTGGACATCAAATTCAAACCCTACAATTAGATCCTTTGGGGGTGAGACTATCAATCTTGTGGTCCTTATTTCCCCTCTGTTATTTTCTCATTGGATACTAATATGGTGACTCCTCCATTGGTCCTAAAATCCATATCTATGTTGTGGTTTGATTTGTGTTACAAAGGCATCTCTACTTGTTGGAATCTATGTTGGTGATGTATGGTGCTTGTTTTTCATCTTCCTAACGTCCTTTAACCTAGAGTGGGAGAATAGATTGATGTTACCACAAGGAGGAAGGAAAGATTGGAGTCGTCACTCAACTTTAGAGAAAATTTGAGAAACCCTAGGGTGAGAAGAGAGATAAATAAAATAAGGGATAAATGAAACTAAATTAATTAGGGTTTCATTATTAATTAGTTATCTAGGGTTGTATGTTTATTAGGGTACTTGATAAGATATCAACGATAATCAAGTGATAACAACAAATTAACTTAGGCTGGTCGGCTATCTCTCGTGGTTGAGTAATTTGAGCTTTATGAAAGAGATCTCGAGATCATTCCCCTAGGATAGTTGCATTTGTTTCCTATCTCACTTAATGTCTCTATTGGGTTAGGTGTCATAATCAACACCAAAGGGTTTTCATTGGGTACTATATACCAAATTTAGAGAAGCTCCCATGAGGTTTTCTTTGAAACAAAATATAACGAAAAATTAACAAAGAGAATTAAATAACCTAGGATTAATTCACCACAATTTCTCTGATGAGATAATTATCCTAAGTGTTGAAGATGAAACAAAAGAGAAAAAATAGATAAATCACCTTGATGATCATTGTTGTAGGTGTTGAATCTTCTTGGGATAAAGATGAGATTTGTGGCAGGTCTCTAATAAAGTAATCCACCTCCTAAATGAACCTCCACACATAGCTCGATCTCCTTGTAAAACACATGTATGCCTAATAATCAATGCAATGAAATATATCACACTAGATATACCATACAAAATAATGTAACAATGAAGTGTTGAATGGTGACCAAAGTTCCCTTAGAAGGGTTGACACCTCCCTTTCCCTAGTTGTGTTAGAACCTCCCTTGACATTGTAGGGTTCAATTATCTAAGGCAAGATAAGGGACAAAGCCAATGAAGATTCCATATGACTAAACAAAGAATCTTCAAGGTTGGAGCCAAACTAACAATAATAGATCCATATTGAGGCATTGGAGAAGACAATCACAAGCAATATAAGAGCATTGGAGAGGAGTTACTAAGAAGCTATATCAAGTATTGATGCCAAACCAAGTGTATACCTACATTATAAGGTTTCAAAGATAGAATATTCAAGGAGTTAAATATGCTTTACAAAGAGAAATTAATTGGAATAAATAGGCAAGGGAATTAACCCAAGGCACATGTGAACCTTATATTGACCATTATAAAGAGTGACCTATACTGAAAAGTCAAATTGCATGATTTAAAATCATATTGTGAGTCTCTATATAATTCATACTGTGAGAAATTCCTCAAATACGAACTTGTTATTTTTCTTGACTTGATACATAGACATGGTACAAATATGAAAGTAGTGATTCACTTAGCGCATTTAGATAAAGAAAGTCTGAGGAATATTTGACTCATTTGACCCCATAAATAGAAAAAATAAATGGATTTGGTCATTGCAGATTCATAATGATGCATTATGCATGACTATATACCAAATTACAGGCTTGTGCCTAAAATTGACCCATAGAGTAAGTAAATACCCCAAACGAGTGCCTAGGAGGGTCAAAGTGAACCAAAGTGCGACCAAAGGAAAAATGAGGAGAAAGAAAGGTAGTAAGTTATCCTACCAAAATGTTAGACATACTTAAGAGGTCACACATCTAAGCTAAGGAAAAGGGACTCAAGGAAGGTGGTCCAACATAGAAGGTTGATAGAGAGATATGTATGTCACCATTGGGCATGTTGCATATAGTGATCATATAGAAGAAGGTTGCGTTTTTATACTATAGGTGGGTGAGTGTATGCAATGAGCATTAAAGTGAAAAATCCATATACTATATATTTCTCCCCTTACAACAGATATTATCCATAGGATAGGAATTATAGCAAGTTGCAAGGAATGAGAGAAGCAAGCAACAAAGAAATAACATACATAAAAATGAAGGTGGCAACTACAGAAAATCGATGATGCAAGGGGGAAACCTACTAGTGTACACAACATAAGCTAATTATCCTAACTTTGAGTGGGGGTTGTCCATTGGCCATGCCAATAATATGATAGGCATTTGCATGTGATCTTATGCCCCAATAATTGGTTCAAGAGCATAAAGCTATAGACACATATGTGGGGAATATAATGTTAATCACGTGTAAGACAAAGACATAAAGAAATAAAGACTGAGAAGCAATGAAATGCACAACAATAAAAGAATGCCAAGAAAGGTGACAAATAATTCTTCTTACTATGAATGAACAGTAGTAGCTAAACCATGAAATTGAAGGTAAGTAAATCTAACTACCATGTAAGAGAAATAACAACCATAATATGAAACAATATATGAGTAAGTCTAATGATTATGAAAGAAAGATAGAAACTAGGCTATGAAATTCAATCTAGTAAGTGTAACTATCATGAAAGGAATGCAATAGTTAGACTATAAAATAGATCTTAGAAAGGAAATGTGAGAGTGAGAACAAGAGGTTGATACATATACTCACATGATGACAGGAAATGAAGGTAGTAGCTAGCCAAGGCATAAGAGCTGTGAACCCTATGATCCTGATACACAAACAAGATATGTATTTGCAAAGATAAATGTTATTATCTTTTCTTGAGTGAGGAAGGGTTAGCAATAGAAAATCCTAGGGAAAGTAGGAAGAACATGAAAGGAACAGGAGAGAAGAGGTGGTATATGGAAATGCTAGAGTTGAACCAGTGAGGGAAACATGAGATAATGCTAGGGATAAACTAGTGAAGGCAAGAGATGACAATGTTATGGATTAACTAGTGAAGGAAAGAGGCTGAAATGTTAGGGGTGAACTAGTAAAGGCATGAGTCAACAACGTTGGGGATGAACTAGTGAAGGAAAGAGGTAATATTTGGTTATGTCAAAGATGAACTAGTGAATGCAAGAGGCGGGTGGTGACAATGCTAGGGATGAATTAGCAAAGGAAATAGATAAGTGGCAATGATGCTAGGGATGAACTAGTGAAGGTAAAAGGTGATGGTGCTAGGGATGAATTAGCGAAGAAAAGAGGAAAGAGGTAGTGATGTTAGGGTTGAACTAAAGAATGAAATAGGAGAGATGTGGTGATGCTATGGTTGAACTACTGAAGGAAAAAGGAGAGAGGAATTTTTTTTAGGATGAACTACTTAAGGTATTAGGAAAGAGGTGATTATTGTAGGGTCAAACTAGTGAAGGCAAGAGGAAAGAGGTGACAAAACTTAGGATAAACTAGCAAAGGAAAGAGAAAAGAGGCAACCAAACATGTACAACCCAAAAAGTACAACCCAAAAAGTCGTGGTTGACTTAAAGCCTTGAGACCAAGAAAGGTCAAGAAATATTTGACTCATTTACCTCCATAATTAGCCTAACCAAATGGATCTAAGTTATCAAAGATCATCATGAATCATCCTAAGTAACTACGGATTAAATCAAGGGCTTATGCTCCAAATTGAACCAATAGAGTAAGGAAATACCCCAAATGAGTGTCCCAAATGGTCAAAGTGAACCAAACTAGTGACCAAAGGCCAAAGGAGGAGAAAGAAAGGTGGTAAGGGACCTATCTAAGAGATGACACATTTAAGCTATGTCAAGAGGAATCATGCAAGCTAGTGCAACATAGAAGGACGATAGAGAGATATTATGTCATCACTAAGTAGGTCATGTACACAAGTCACATTGAAATATTTGCATTCTTATACTCAAGATGAATAAATGTATACAATCAATAAAATGTGAAATCTATATGCTACACAACCCATCTTATGGTATAGGTAAAATGATTAGCTATTTGACTTTCTTTTCTTTATTGCCCACAACAAGTTATGACATGTTTAGCCATCTTTCATTTGCAAATTTAAAACTCTAAATATATAAATATATTGTGAACATTTTAAATAATGTGTTTTATTTTTCTTCCTTCTTAAATTAATTTTGCAATTATCTTTAATATGCACTTTCTTAATACACTTTCATTAATATATAACATACTTTTACAATTTCATTAATGTTTTGTTAATATATATATATATATATAATAAAATATTTCCTTTAAAATTTTCTTAAAATAAATATTTGAGTTATGATAAAAAGATGGATTTAGAATCAACAAAATATTGTTTCGAAAGAAACTAACATAGACTTGTCCTGTCCATCTTAGCTCTGGTTAGTAGTAAGGCAGCACCTTGCATTTTATTGTGCTCTCATACAAGAGAGTAGGATTAACTTGCAACAACACGCTGATCTGATTCAACCTATACACATTATAAGTTGTAATTCATTTCAAGCATGCCATATTCGATTCTTATGATTTCCTAAAACCTGCAAGGATTGTTTATTTAATTTAAAAGGAGTGTTAATGTAATACTCGACAATTATCACTATAATTTTTCGGCGTATTTGTTGTATACACGGTTTTGCAAGGTTTGAATCAGTCCCACATGTGTTATACAGAGTTTTCGAACCGGTTCTACATGCTTTATACAGAGTTTTCGAACTATTACTTCATAAAATATACTTTAACAGTGTATTATATCCCACATGTGTTATACAGAGTTTTCAAACTAAATACGTTATAAAAAATACTTTAACAGTGTATTATATCCCAAATGTGTTATACAGAGTTTTCAAACTAAATGCATTATAAAATATACTTTAACAGTGTATTATATCCCACATGTGTTATACAGAGTTTTCAAACTAAATACATTATAAAATATACTTTAACAATGTATTATATCAAGTGTATTATATCGCCAACTAATCTAGACTTCCTCCGAATGATTAACTAAATTAATTAAATTAAAAATCTAAAACAAATTAATTTAAATTAAAAAATTAAAACAAATTAATTTAATTAACTTTGTTTGTTAGTTTGTTTAGTGATCACACCTTAGATTTAACATGATTACATTTTTACTGACTACTATCCTACACTTCGAGAACAATAAATTAATTTAAATTAAAAAACTAAAACAAATAGAACATGCCTACACTTCGAGAACAATAAATTAATTTAAATTAAAAAACTAAAACAAATTGAACATGATTACATTTTCACTGACTATCCTACACTTAGAGAATAATAAATTAATTTAAATTAAAAAACTAAAACAAATTGAGAAAAACAAATTAATTTAAATTAAAAACTAAAACAAATTAATTTAAATTAAAAAACTAAAACAAATTAATTTAAATTAAAAAACTAAAACAATTTTTTTTNTGTTATTGTCAAAATTAAACAAACCCAAATCGTTCATCATTATTGTCAAAATTAGTCTACTCTATCTTTAAAAAAAAAAAGTGAAAGAGTAAAGGAGGATCCGGCAGCGAGCGGAGTGACCAGTGATACTCAAACATTGTTCACTAAAAATTCCCCTCGGAACAAGGGATACTCAGCTGCGCTCAAGTAAAGTAGTACATGAGCATATTAGTCTATTGCGGTAAGCAAGGAAGCATCGGATACGATACCGCACCGTGAAGCCGAAGGCACCCATTAATTTTTCTCTGTAAAAACCAAAGTTCCATTCATTCGATTTCTCTGTAGCAAACATTTCAATTCTCCATTCAACTACGGCAGTATTATAATAAGCTTCAGTTGGTTCGCTGGATCGCATGCATACAAAAGCAATGGACAAAATTCGGTTTCTCCGAGTTTTAACTGCCGCCGTGCTCGTACTATTATCCGGTAAGAATGAACACGCCCCCTGGTTTAAGGCGTTCATTTAATTTGTTGTATTAATATATAGTGTTGTCATGAAGCAGCATGATATCATTTTCTGTAGTAATATGATAATGCATGTCCACAGGAAATGATGGGCGCCTGGCGGAGGCGACGGTGGTGAAT
>ML819142.1:39195-49573 GCA_009831015.1 Picea engelmannii | reverse complement strand
TGAATTTTTTTGAAAGCCTTTATGCAAAGTAAAATATTCTCAATGTGATAATCATATCCTGTATTGGTGGATATCATGCACCCCATCGAACATGAATTTTGCATGCTCTTATTCATTGACAAATATGTCTTCCTTTTATTCAAGGACTACATGTAGTCCATGCTTTTCAAACAATTATTTTTACAACATTCACTTGAAATCAATTCACTTATGGAAATTGATTTAGTGAGAAATTATTTCCTAGACCTTGTATAACTAAAATGATTTGGATTGATATAAAAGGGTCGAATCCTGGTCCTAGACACAATGTTTTTTTGCAATGTCCCTACTATTTCATCATCCTCACTAGAAGGATTTTCCTTATCACCACAAGGAGTATCAAGAAAAACATTGTCAAGAGACTGAACTGGAGAATGTCGATCACCTTGATTTGTTGCAGCTGAATGATTGAGAACATCATCATCAACATAATCATTTGGAGGAAAATTATCATCAACATTGTGTCCACCATTGACATAATCATCTTCATTGCTTTCAAAATCCCCACTTGAGTGAAAATTTTCACCATCCTACTTAGTGCCTTGAAAATCTTCATCAGTATCTTGGAAATCCACACTTGGAGGAAAATCAACATCAATATTGTTTCTTTTTAATTTATCACTCGGGAAAGAGTGTCCACCAATGGCATAATCATCTTCACTACTTTGAAAATCACCACTCGAGAGATATTCTTCACCATCCTCATTACTAGCGTGAAAATCCTCACTTGGAGGAAAATCTTCATTATCCTCATCGGTACCTTGAAAATCCTCACTTGGAGGAAAATCATCATCACCAACATTGCTTCTATTAAATTCCTCATTCGAGAAAGACTATCAAGCGTTTCCATAATCGTCATCATTACTTTTAAAATCCCCACTTTGGGGGAATTATTCATCATCTTCATCATCCTCAGTACCTTCAAAATCCTCACTTGGAGGAAATTCATCATCACCAACCTTGTTTTCTTTAAATACCCCACTCGTGAAAAAGTGTCCACCATTGTCATAATCATCTTCACTGCTTTTAAAATTTCCACTTGAGGGAATCTCTCCATCATTTTCATTGGTCCCTTGGAAATCTTCATCAGTACCTTGAAACTCCTCACTTGAAGGAAACTTTTCATCCCAATCATTTAAATGTTGATCATAGTCTCCACTTTGACCTACATTTTGATTATTTTCATTACTATTAAATTGTTGAATAGATTTATCACCATCATATTCCTCCTCTTCATCGTCGGTGCCTTCAAAGTCCTCTGATTTAGGACTTTCATGAGGAACATGTTGAATAAAATTACTTGCACTATGATCAAAATTCTAACTAGCTGGAAAATATGACGCCTCATTTGCATTACAAACATTCCTATCGCATTTCCTAGTCCCAACAAAAGAGGTATGCGAACAATTTGTTGATGTCTCAGAAATAAAATCATTTTTATCTGACGAAGCCATCCCTTATCTATGAGAACATAGAATGATACTAATGTTCACCCTCCCTATGACAGTACTATAACATGCATAATGATTTTTTCCCTCTAAATGCCCCCCCCACCAAAAAAAATAAAAAAATTCCCTCCAAAATTTTCCCCTCAAATGTTTCCCTCCAAAATTTCCCCCCATTTTTTTCATTTATTTTCCCTTAAAAATTAAAAACAACTTTTACTCTTTTATTATTTTTTTTTTTTGTTTGTTAGTTTGTCCGTGACATGTGGGACTAACCTATGGCTAAGAAATTGTGACTCAGGGGCATCTAAGCCGTCAAAATCACCCAGGGATCGCACCCAACCTGAGCCACACCAACCCTTAACATGGTTGGATTTTTTGTCCACGCAGGTTTCGAACCGATGACTTTAACATCATGGAGTGTCTTAACAACACACTCCATCACCGACTGTCCTACACCTCGGGGACTACTTTTTTATTTTGTTATTTAAATGTTAAATATAATATTTATCATGTTTATTTATTCATCCCACATTTATTAAACATATTGATGATCCATATAATTTTAGGTATATATGTAGACAATATTGCTAATTTTTATTTATCCCACATTCGTTATACTAATAGTAATTTATATCATATGTGTTATATATACACTGTCTTGTTTTATCTTTTTACATTGTGTGATATCTTCGGCAGTATTCGTTAAAGGATTTGGAGCAAGCTACAAGGGAGAAACATCGAGAAGACATCTGAAGAGAATCTAACATTTCAGAGGTTAGTTATTTTTTAAATTCTTACCATTTATCAAAACAAAAATTATAAGATTATCTTTGAATCAAATAATAATTTTTCATGCGAAAATTAAAAAACCTTAATTTTTTTTAAATGTTTTCTACTTTTTTCTAAAACTTACCTAATTTTTTTTTAAAATTGAGACTTTTTTCAAAAAATATCAACAAAATTCTTAAGATTTTTTGAAAAAAATAAAGAAAAAAAATTCAAATTTAGGTATAGTTTTTTTTAGAAAAAATAGTTTTTTTATTGCTGTTTACTTAAATGTTTTTAGGTTTGGCCCATGATGGTTACTGGGCAATGTTTGGGGCTTGGTTGTGGGGGTTGGGGCGATGCCAGGCATTGCCCCAGCCCCCATGACCAAGCCCTAGGCACGCCCGAGGTTTGGCCATGGGGGTTGGGGTGATGCCCAACATCGCCCCAACTCCCAAGGCCAAGGCGTGGTCCTGTCATAAGCCCAATAACTCGATGGGTCAAAAGTTTTTACATATGGGTAAAAAAAAAAAAAAAATTAAATAATTTTTTATATTCAATGTTTTTTTTTAGTTTATTATAATGTAAAAGGCCTAATTTTTTTTTTTTTTTTATCTCAATATAGGCAAATGGTAGGAAATAGATTATCTATGAATATATTTGGATCACGACCTGCAATAATGGCATCCAAAAATGCAACTGGAACCTCCATGAATGTTAGGCAACAAAATGATAGCATAACACATGAGCTATCAAAAACAATGAAGAATGTTAGAGAGTGGAAATCTCTGGAAGGTGAAAATAAACTAGAATATTCTTGGTTTTTTAAAGACAAGCTAGGCAACAATGGATACCATATATATTTGTATTTTGTTGAATTAGAACATGTGCAAGGAAATTATCAGACACTTGGCTTGTTGCAAGATATATGTTCGGTGCCAACCACAGATATTGTTTATGCACTTGTAAAACAAGGCAAAAGGGTAAAATCATGGAGATGGGTGTCTATTTTGTTTGTTTTATGAGAAAAAAAAAACTATATTTTCACAATTTCTTCAACTTCCGGTATACAAAAGTATTTGTTTTATTTAGAATTTCACTTTATAGTAAAAACAAAACTCGTGAAGAATTTTGTTCCACTGACTATTTTTCAATTTTTTTTTATTGAGATTTGATATGTCAATTTGACATCTGTTTAACAGTGTGTTCCTTAAACATGAAAGGAATGATAATGATTTATTCCCCCCCCAACAATGTATCTATTATTAAACTTTTGTTTTTGACAAACGAAATATACTGCAATAATCTACAAAAACTCTATTTTATTATGACTATAATTTTGAATCTAACGGATGAATATTCTAATTTCTAGAATTTTTTGAAGTTGACCAAGCTGAAAACATTGCAGATTTTAAACACATATTTTCCCCCACCTTGTATCTATCTTAATTTTTACTTAAAATTAAAATCTAAAAATACCCTTTTGAAAAGAACAGTTTAACGATTTTGACTATAATTTTTTCTAAATTTTCCACTATGTATTTTAGAGATACAGATATTTCATTTCACTGAATCATAATGTCACTTGAAAATATTATGCAATGATTTTTTTTAAAAATTAAATAAAATTAGATAAAAATAATGAAAATGAAAACAAATTATATCCATTGAAAGTAGATTCAATTTTGCAAATGTTGGTACTAATTTCAAAACTAAATTCTGAGTATTTGCAGGATTCTGTAACCTCCAAAGTTCAGGTAATCTAGAGGGAATTCTCAGGTTCCTGCAAACAATCTCAATTGTTGGTTTTCGGCTGAAGGAAATTTTTTTTGGCCGAAATATGTAATTCTAACGAAATCCGTAAAAAATAAATGGTTTCCTAGATTTTCGGCCGAAAGGTGAGTGAGAGAATTTCGTCGGTCGGAAACAATGAAGAGACACGTCGTTTCGTTTCACTTGGCGCCAAATCTTATAAATATGCTTTTGGTCGAACCAATTTAACACAATTCACTCGCTTGTTTCATGGTTTTGTAGAGAACCTAAACAAAGTTTTGAATCATCTTTTTCGTTTTTTTGAACAAGGTAGTTGATGTTTTGAATGCAAAAAAAAAGTTTATTTTTTTGAAGTTCAAGTTTTTATTGGAATAACAATTTATTTATTGAAGTCTAAATGTTGAAAAAAAATTCAAGGTGAAGGCTTTCTTGAACATTTTTTCAAAGTGAAGGCTTCGTTGAACATTTTTTCAAGGTGAAGGCTTCGTTGAACATTTTTTCAAAGTGAAGGCTTTGTTGAACATTGTTTCAAGGTGAAGCCTTTATTGAACAATTTTTCAAAGTGAAGGTTTTGTAGAACACTTTTTCAAGATGAAGCTTTTGTTGAACATAAAATTTTTGATATTATTTTTTAATAATTTTTGTGACAATGAAGTTTTTTTGAGACTATTCTGAAATGATGATTTTTTTAAAAGATTTTAAACAGATAACTATACTCATTGGAAACAAAAGTTTGTGCAAAAGAAAATGTGATCGCACTCGAGATGAAACTCACCATAACGATGAAAGGAAAGAGAATTATTGGAGAAATAAACGAGAACATGCAAATATTGAAGAAAGAAACGATGATGATGTAAATAGATATTTTCAACAAGAAGAAGTCCAACCAGCTATGCATGCATATATTGTCTATATTTAAAGTATAGCATTCAAATTTAAATTATTGTTTAATATAATTGATCGTAATTCTGATTCGATGTTTTTCAAAAAAAATAATTAGATTTGTCTCATAACGTTGATGAAGTCGTTGAAACCGAAATTGAAGCAGAAGTCGAATCACCTATAGGTATGTACATAAATTTAGATAATACAATATGAACACTTGTATATAGTTTAGTGAATTTATGTTCGGGTTTTGTTGTTTAATATAAACTTTAAATTGAAATATGCAAGAGAATCTATCAACATTGATGATGAAATATTAGAAAAATGTTGATACTGAAAAATTTGGGAAGAAAGAAGCTAAGGATTATATAAGATATCGAACTAAGAATATGTATAATACTTTTTTCAAAGATGAATCAGTAACAGTACACGCTCAACTTTTACTCTGTCTAATAAAGCCAAGAAAGTTAAAAGAAGCTACATCATTATTGGGTATTCAAAAGTTGACAAAAGATACAAAGGTGAAACAGAATGTCTTTGCCAATATAACTAGTGTATTAAAAGCTTTTGGAAAATCTCAAAAAAAAGATGTCAGTGTTGCACGTAGAGTGATACAAACAGTAGTTGTTTCATCTAGCAATATAAAAGATCATTTGACACAACTCATGGCAAAAGCGACGGGAATATCAACAAAAACATTGTACGAACATAGAAAATTTCGATTGCAAATAGACACAAATGATGAACTTGATTGTTGGACTGTGATTTCTAGACAACCCTACAAAGATAGACTTGCAGAAAATGTTAAAGAATCAGCTCGTAATTGTTGCTTGACAAAATCTTGTGTTTCACCACATACAAAGGATGTCTTGCGATGAAGAATAGCAAGAAAACAATATAAAGAACATCCAAAACATATATTGCCATTGACACAAATAGAATTGTTCAATAAGTTCAAAGAAGAGCACAAATAAGTTTAAATTTTCATCAATACATTTGTGCAAAAAAAACCATGGTTTGTTAGACCCATCATTGTTCGTGACACTTGTTGTTGTTGTTTTTATCATGTGGAATTTGAGTTATATTACGACACTTTTATTGATTTTGGTAAAACTTTGTGGCCAAGTTCACCTCCTCCTTCCACATTCTGTGCTTTTATATCTAAAATTCTATGTGAAAGAGAAGGTGATGAATTATTTTACCAAAAAAAATGTGTTGGTGGAAAGAAATGTGATCGTTGTGAAAATATAAGTTTTTTTCACTCAAAGTATCCTATTTATATGAATGATCAATCATTTTCTAATATAATAGTCAATTGGAAGAGATATGAATATATCAACATCATGGCTCCACATTCTTCAAATGTTATTTCCAAAAGGATTGATTTGAAAGTAGATAAAATCTACGTGATAGATTTTTTGAAGAAGTTTGAGGAAGAAATTTATAAATACACCTAGCATTCACATAGAGCTTAATGGAAAGACCCACAATTCAAACAATCCCATGAAGTCTTTCCACGATGGACAATTTTGTCTGTAGTTGATTTTGCATAGAATTACACATTCGTTGCACAAAAAGAAATACATAGTGAATATTATCATTCTGATCAAGTCACTATATTTATCCACGTTCTATATAGACATGCTCAACGGAGTCTTGATAACATAGAAAGAACCAATGACAATCGACATGTTATTAAAGAATATCAATTTTATATAAGTGATGATCGAGCACACGACACACATTATGTACAACATTGTTTTGATAAATTTTATGATTCATTGAAAGAACACGGGATCAGATTCGATCAACATTGGATATGGTCAGATGGGTGTTCGGGTCAGTTCAAATCTTCATGATCATTCTATTGGTTGCGTCGTCTTCATAAGAAATCAAACATTACACATTGTTGGAATTTTTTTGAGACTGGTCATGGAAAAGGAGAGCACGACGGTGCAGGGGCATGTGTAAAATGAGCACTTTGAAGGTATCAAATGAACCCTCATGCCAATCGATTTGAATTCGCCGATCAAGTTGTTGAACGGTGCAAAATGGCGCTAATACATGAAAACAATCCGTCAAGGGATGTGCACAAGTGTGTCTATATACACATGTTACACATGTATACATAATATTTTTATTCACGTGATCAAATTTATATGATCTTCAATCATTTTCTTGATAGATTTCAAGTTAACAAGTTCTTGTCTTGTGTAGTTTTTTTTGGTATGTTGGAATCCAAGATGTAAATAGATCAATCCCATATGAAGCTAGTACAATACATGGGACACGAAAAATGCATTCAGTTAAAAAAAAACACTATCAAAATGTGTTTCATTTTATAGAAGAAATGAGTCTTGTTTTTTTTTCCAGTTTGCATAGAGGACACAGAATCCATAGAGATTTGCGAAAACGAAAATGTGAAATATGTTAAAGCTTGGAAGCATATCAAACTTAATATAAAAGAGAAAATGTCACTTGCAAGCTCAGAGGAGATGGAATCAAATGAAACTATAGTGTTAGTTGATGGCGATAAAGTTTTTGATCTTGTTAGAGAAGGTAATTTTTATGTTACAATTGTTTGAAAATATATTTGTTAAATATTTAAACAACTTGTAGATGCACTTGTAAGTTGAATATATAAAATTTATATATATAGTAGACGAGTTTAATGGCACATGCATGTGTGCTAATCTAACAAAAACTACTTGTTGGAACATATCGAATTATTTGCACGAGATGCCATTGTCATGGTTGCACCTATAGACAACATTGAAAACGTGAAATATTATTTGATGCAATGCACATAACAAAAGATGAGGCTATTAGAAGATTTTGATGATAACAATTTTATATATGAAATAGGATCCATTATATTGAAAGGTTATTTTTTTCAATAAACCCATAAAACCAATAGTCATGTTCACTTTCAAGACTATTAGTCAGATGTCATAAGTTGTTAATATAGTCATTTGGTATGTGCAGTGCGCATAAAGTTAATAAAAGTTCAATCAAGGAAAAAAAAAATAGAAAATGAAAAATGTCCAAAGTTGATCATGAACGAATAATTGAAGATGGCATACCATTACGATTTCTTTAAACAAGTGATGTATAGATTCCATAATTTACGAAATGAAATGAACAATGGTTAAAATTTACGATAATTTTGATGTAATGCATACTCATGCAAAATGAATCAGTGGAAGTTTGAGAAGTACATAAGCTCTACAAGAACGTGTATTCAAATATCCATGCAATATATGCTTGAATTTATATTTTCATAGATATAACATGTTATAAATCTCTAACACGTCTTTGTCAATATGCCACCCACTCACACTATGTTAATATGCCACCCACTTATTTTACTATTTGTCAAGGTGTCATACAATTCAACTCAAAATGTCTCATTGACTCAATTTTGAACATGTCATTCTGCTTACTCACTCGTGAACTTGACTTAGTGGAAACCTCCAAACCTAACTTAGTGGGATCAATTCTCAAAATATTTGGCATGGTTTGAAGTTGGAGCTTACCCATGTGGAGAGTTGGAAGCAATTGTGCCTAGTTCTAGTGTATCATCTATGTGCCTCCAAATTCTCTACCTTCTTCCATTAGTATCAGCATAACCTCGATTAATGTTAAACTTTGAATTTTGATGATAGATATCTATCCATCAACTATAGTTTTTAATTATGAAGATGAGTTCACATCCAAAGTCACTTCCATGCATACTTCCCCTCTCTGGCCTCCTTGTCCCTCTCCGTCACCCTTGAATTCTCTCTTTCTAAGTAGTGTATCTAGATCATTTCCTTCAAGCTCTATCTCTTCTTAGGCCTCCTCCATTCCATCATTATGTTTTCTTCCTCCTCTCCTCTTCTCATGTGCATATTGTTCTCTCTCTTTTCAAGGTACATCTATCTTCTATCCCCTTTTCTGCCACATTTAGGGAAATCTTCCATCCTCCTTATTTATCTCCTACCCATTCAAAGAATCCTCTCATTTTCTTCCTACCTTTTTGTATCCCTCGTCACTCATTTGAGAGGTAGTTTCTTCCTTTTTGTAGCCTTGGATAACATTTTTCTCTTCTATGTATAGCTCTTGTTTGTTTTTTACATTGTAGCCTTCTCTTTTGGATCAACTATATTGATTACTTAATCCCTTAAGTTGACCGATGGGTGCATTCCCTTTTATATTTGATTTAATTATTGTTTCCCTCCTTCCTTGAGGAAGGGAAATTCATTTGTTCTTTCCTTTTATCCTCTCCTTGAGGGAGTGGTTGTCACCCCATTGTCCCCCCTTACTCCACTTGGGGAAATCACCCCATTTTCCCCTTAATTTTTGGGTTTTATTTTTTAGATTCATACTAATTGGTTGTCATTTGTCCAAGCCAATGTAGGTGTTGAACCAATTCCTCATGTCATGTACAAGTATTCCTAGGTATCTCACCCTTTACCTCTTTATTTCAATGTTTGTTTTAGCTAGTATCAGTTAATAGGTATATTTTTACTATAAATTTAGTTTAGTTGTTTTTACTTTCAATAGTTATATCTATGTTTTTATCATGAATCGGTGGCCATGTCCTCTTTGTATATGGTCTTGCTTTATTTTCATAGCTAATTTGTTATTTTATTTTGGTACCTATACTTACCATGGGTTCATATATTAATTTTCTCAATAGTATAGTTGCTCCATCCTCCTATAATAATTAGACTTGCTTACTTCTTTGTCCAACATTTTTTTCCCTATTATTCATTTATAGTTTAATGTATTAAATATTTTCCTATCTATTTGGTTGTCATTATTAACCCACATCCATCTCTTGTTTTGAACTAGTTATTTTGATGTTTTCATGATAGGATATCCTTGATGGCCCAAAATGATTGACCTTGTGTTATGAGATAGTTCCCCCATTATGTTAGGGCACAAATCAGTCCACACTTGTCTATGGGATTTCTTCGCTTTATGCACCATTATATCTTTTATTGTTGTAGACTTTGTTTATATTTTCATTCCTTGTTAATAATTTTCAGTTTCTCATATACATGGTACCTCTATACTATCATATTTATGGATAACAACTTCTAGCATGGAGGAAATATGTAGTGACATGTGGATTTTATCCTTAGTCCTCATGATACACAAATCCTTAGCATCTAATAATATTGTGTGGTGGTTCTAAGTAATTTCCATGTGCTTGATGCCCACTTCTCTAGGATGACATGAGGCCTCTCATCTGATATTATACCTTGAATGTTCTAGTTATCCTTCCTTATGTTTCCCCAATTCTAGGCCTAGATGTATTGAATGTGGCCCTACCTGTAATTCTCTTTCATTCAAGGCTTCAAAATTTATCATGATTGTAATTTATCTTATTGTAAAAGAACATTATTTTGTAATAAAAACATTGTTATGAATATATGAAAGTTCTACTAAATTTCATGACAACAATTTATATGATTTTTCCT
>ML819142.1:9625-32168 GCA_009831015.1 Picea engelmannii | reverse complement strand
CGGAAGCTCCTATATACTTAAATAATAAGAGTCAAGGGAGCTCTAACTGGGTAGTTCATAAGGCACAATACTTGCTAAGGTTTTGCAAATGGGGTAGCAATCTAAGTGGGCTTGATTGTGGGGAAAACTCCACAGTTAAGCGCGTTTGAGCCAGAGGCGTCTTGGGATGGGTGACCACCTGGGAAGTCCTGGTTACCGGGTGCAAGCCCCGGAAGTGATGATTGATGCTATGCGATTCATTTCGTTGGCTTCAATCCCATTTCTTCACCCCTATGAGCATCACCCGATGCAATGAGTGCTAAGTGGACTATTCAAATCATGAGAATTATTGGTCAGTTGAGACTAATACTCATGAATTTGGGTCATAGATTAATGACTTACACTACGCAGTTAATCCCAAAAAATAATATCTAATATCTTGCACTGCGGAAGCCCCTATATACTTAAGCTCAAGGTCAACAGGTTCGTGTTTGGCCTTAACGACAGCCTGCATGCAAAGTTTAGGATATTTATGCCTCGAACCTTGCACGACGTCGTCCAGAAGGCCCTCATAGTAGAGGATGAGCTTATCAGTGGGGGTCAGACCAGGACTCCAGCGAGACCAGCAGGGCAGGGTTCCTCTGGAACACTGCAGCACCAGACACCAGCGAGACATATGCTGGGATATCGTGGCTTCCAGAGGGGATCCACTTTCACTACACCCCGGCAACCGCCGCCTCAACAACGAACACCTTATCAGGGACCACAACACCACCAGCAGCGTCACCCGCAACAACAGCAGTTTAGGCCTGTTCAACAGAACAGACCAGGGTTCCAGGCCAGTGGGCCGTCATCTTCCACTTCGGGTACCAGGACTACTGGGCCGAAGAAGGGGTGTTGGACGTGTGGGGAGCCACACTACCAACGTGACTGTCCTGTGGAGAGGACCAGAGCGTCCAGATCAGACAGACCCACGACAGTGGGAGATATGGGCAAGGCCCATCGGATTCATGCAACGATGAATAACCGCCAGGCAGAGCACCAGTCGACTGTGCTCGAGACGACAGGTACTGTCGCTGACCAGACCCTTAGTGTTTTGATAGACCCAGGTGCTACTGAGAGTTTCATTTCTGGTGCAGCACTAAAAAGGATTAAGGTAAAGGCAGTTGAATAGGATGAGTTTAGCTTCGTCGAGATGGCTTCGGGAACCAAACAGAAGGTTGGAGGAAAGGTTACGGGCTGTGCCCTTAACCTGGGAGAGTTTTTCACGAGGGTCAACTTGTACGTCACAATCTTAGGATCTTATGACGTCGTGATTGGTATGGATTGGTTGGAATCACATGAGGCGATACTCAACTGTAAGATGAAACGGTTGAGCTTGGTTGATGATGAAGGACAGAGATGTGTGATTGTAGGCCGGAACCAGGGAGTTTCCCCGAGGTTCGTCTCTTCCTTACAATTACGGAAGAGTATGCGCAATGGGTGAAAGATTTATGCGATCCTTGTGCTAAATGAAAAGGGAGTAGCGGAAGGTCTAGAACACCTTCCGGTGGTGAAGGAGTTTGCGGAAGTGTTCCAGAGGAGTTACCTGGGATGCCGCCGGAAAGGGAATTGGAGTTTACCATAGACCTGAAACCGAGGACCGAATCGATAGCAAGAACGCCTTATCGGATGTCAACCCCGGAGTTGCAAGAGTTGAAAATGCAACTGAATGAATTGTTGGACCTGGAACTGATACGTCCTAGTGTGTCACCGTGGGGTCCACCTGTTATTTTCATTCGGAAGAAGGATGGATCATGGAGGCTTTGCATCGACTACCGTCAATTGAACACGGCTACGATCAAGAATCAATATCCCTTACCAAGAATTGATGATCTGTTCGACCAAATGAAGGGGGCGATGGTGTTCTCCAAGATCAATTTGCGATCGAGGTATCACCAGTTGTGGATCAAGGAGGAGGACGTCCCTAAGACCACCTTTAAGACGAGATTTGGACATTACGATTTTACTGTTTTACCGTTTGGACTGACAAACTCCCTAGGGGTATTTATGAGTTTGATGAATGGGGTGTTCCGCGAATACTTGGACAAGTTCGTCCAAGTATTCATTGACGATATTTTGATCTACTCTCGGATGACGAAGGAGCATGACGAGCACTTGCACTTGGTACTACAGTTTCTGTGAGAGCACAAACTATATGGGAAAATTTCCAAATGCTCTTTTTATCAATCGAGGATTCACTACTTAGGGCATGTCATCTCCGACGAAGGTATCGTCATGGATCCAGCCAAGGTCAAGGCTATTATGGAATGGCCTGCGCCGACGAATGTCACAGAAGTGCGTAGCTTTATGGGTTTAGCAGGATACTATCGATGGTTTGTCGAGGGATTTTTGAAGATAGAAAATCCGATCACGGAATTGCAAAAGAAAAACAAGAAGTTTGTTTGGACCGAGAAATGCACGGAAGCATTTTGGAGGCTTAAGGAGTTGTTGACAACAACACCGATACTAAAGGTCCCTGACATGGACGCGGACTTCTTGGTATGCATAGACACATCCAAGGAAGGTTTAGGCGAAGTCTTGATGCAGGACGGACGAGTGATTGCTTACATTTCGAGGAAACTGAGAAGGCATGAGGAGAACTATGCAACGCATGATTTGGAGTTATTAGCCATCGTATATGCCTTGAAGGTTTGGAGACACTACCTGGATGGATGAAAATTTGAACTAAAGACTGATCATTGTGGACTACAACACATTTTTACGCAAAGCGACCTGAACACGCGACAACGACGTTGGTTGGAATTGCTTAGCGAGTATGACTTCGAGATTACTTACATAAAGGGAATAATGAACCAAGTGGCAGATGCTTTGAGTCAGAGGCCACGCATCTTCTCGATGTTGCCTCTTTAGACGAACTTACGTGAGAAAATTCTCACTTTACAGCGTGACGACGAATGGTAGAAGGAGGTCGAGGGTTTTATTGGACAAAACACAATGATGGTACCACGATATGAGTGATTTTCTTTTGATAGAGATGGGTTATTGAGGTTTAGAGGTCGGATTTATGTACCGCCAAATGATGAGTTGAGGATGTTGATCCTGAGCGAGGCTCATAGAGCAGTTTACATGGCTCACCCAGGAGTCATGAAGATGAGGGCAGACCTTAAACCCTTACTCTTCTGGAAGGGAATGAGGGCCGACATAGTCAACTTTGTGGCTAGATGTCTAGAGTGTCAGCAGGTAAAGGCTGAACATAGACACTCGGCAGGATTAATTCAACCGCATGCCATTCTGGAATCGAAATGGGAAGTTATTTCGATGGATTTTATTGTTGGATTGCCACTAACGGCAAGGAGACACGACTCGATTTTTGTAGTAGTAGACACTCTGACAAAGAGTGCTCACTTTATTCCTGTGCGTACGACGTATCAGGCACCTGACATAGCTAGAGTTTTCATCAGTGAGATTGTGAGGCTGCATGGCGTGCCTAAGAGGATTATATCCAATCGAGGATCGGTGTTTACTGGACGATTTTGGACGAGTTTCCAAGAGGCCTTGGGAACTCAACTTAACTTTAGTACTGCGTATCACCCAGAGACTGACGGATAGACAGAACGAACAAACCAAACCTTGGAAGACATGTTGCACATGTACGTGTTGGACCAACAAAAGCGTTGGGAGGAATTCTTGCCTCTAGTAGAGTTCGCTTACAACAACAGTTACCAAAGCACCATTAAGATGGCGCCTTTTGAGTTTCTTTACGGGCGACCGTGTCGGACGCCCTTGAGTTGGGATCAGCTTGAGGATAGGGTCCTGGTGGGACCAGAAGCAATCTAAGAAATGGAAGAGAAAATGCAAACCATAAGACAAAGGATTAAAGAAGCGCAGGATCGACAAAAGAGTTATGTTGATGCACACCGAGTCGACTGTAGTTATGAGGTCGACGATCGAGTCTTCTTGCGGGTTAAACCGCGTAAGAGTTCAGTCAAGTTTGGAAAGGGAGCTAAACTCTCTCCTAGGTTCGTGGGACCTTTCGAGATTGTGGAGAGAAAGGGGCCCGTGGCCTATTGACTAGCCTTGCCTGATTCTTTGAGGCGTATGCACGATGTTTTTCATGTATCTGTTTTGAGACATTATATTAGTGATCCTACACATGTGATTGACATGAATTCCTTGCAAGTATCGAACGAGGGAGCACTCATGGCTGAACCAGTCCGCATTTTATATCATCATGTTCAACAGTTACGACATCGAACGGTAGATCAGGTCAAGGTCCAGTGGGACAGTTATAGTCCGCACTCGACGACCTGGAAGGACGCATATGATATGCGCCAACAGTTTCCATTTTTGTTTGATAGATAGACTTATGATACTGTGATACATTTATTTCGGCATTTATACTGAGAACTTCGGGACGAAGTTTAGACCAAGAGGGGGTGTATGTAACATCCTGCTCTGGCGCACTGAGAAAACTTATTCTTTGAGGACACTTGCTCACAAGTGATCTGGACTTTTTTGATGATAAAACATTTATCCTTGATTGATGCGTTATGATAGATGACATGATGTTTTACTGCTTTGACATAGACAGGTGCCATTGACTCAGTTTTATTCAGTGTGCAGGTTTTTGGACCTTGAGGATGCAGAGGCATCAGTGGAACCCCTTGGACTCCGGATTGAGTCAGGGAGTGTGCTATTTGGGTTGATTTATTTATTGTGATATTTCATTGATTTGATGATATGATGTGGACATGTTCTGACATGATTGATGATGATGCAGGCTGACGATAGCTTGCCGACCAGACTCACATATGGAGTAAAGGGGTCACACACGATTTCCAGAGAGGTTGAGAGAGAGGTGTGGACAACAACCCTGCCACAACCTACTAGCACTCCCGCCGTGGCTCAAACTGTAGGTTAATGATTACCTAGTTTGAGAGGATCAACGATGCCGTGAGGGCAGACTGCGACAGTCGCTCACGATGATTCTAAGGGGCGCGCAATAAGGCGAGGGCCTTATTCCTTAGAGCCCTTAGTCTCCCACAAGTTCACCTGGCAGAGTGTTGACTCTAGGGGTTATAGATGTCTACCAATCAGTCAAGTTGGCGAGTGGCACCCTTGGAGCATGTGGTGCATCCTGAAGGGCACGTCGCGCAAAAGAAACACAAGACGCGAGTGGCACCCTTGGAGCACGTGGTGCATCCTGAAGGGCACGTCGCGCAAAAGAAACGAATGAGGCGAGTGGCACCCTTGGAGCACGTGGCGCGTCCTGAAGGGCACGTCACATTGATGTTGATGAAGGAACAAACCTAGATGGCCCTAAGACATTTAACACATTAAGAAATTCTTAAAACTACTTCCCTAAATAATTGTCGCCCAGTTCAGAATCTAAGTCCTAAGTCTAAAACTTATCTAGGGTAAAATTTTGTTTAACCTTAACAAAAGACCCTATAAAAATAAAAATAAATTTTTAAACAAAAAAAAAAAAAACCCACTTAAGTAATACTTTTAGTAATCATAAAATAATTGGGGTAAAATGAAGGAAGTAAGAATTTAATCAAAATCAGTGAATTTTAAAAAAAAATATTGTAAAGAAGAGTTTAATTCTTAACATGTGGAAGTATAAAAAAAGATATTAAATTAATAAAAAGGGTAAAAGATTAAAAAGCGCAATTGCCATTTTGGCTCTAATAAAAAGGGGAAAGAAGGTGAAAATAAAGATTAGGAAACTAAGGAATGGAGGAAACATAATAAGGGAAAGAGTTGAACTTATGGTAAAAAGCGAGGTCAACATAGTAAGGAATCTGCAATTAAGAACCTTCTAATTTGAGCTAATTTAGCAACTTCTTTTTTTAGGGAAACTATTTAAAACATGTAAGGGGATCTAGGAACACCTAGGAGGAAATTTAGGAGCAACTCTAGGTGGGTGAGGGAAATGAGTCATTTAATAATTTAAAGAAAAATAATTATTGGAGGAAAGAAGGGGATGGACGACACTTGTGCGAAGGAGAATATTTAGAATATTTTTATTAAAACTTAATTTAAAAGTGATTTAGGGAAAGTGTGGGGTTTGGACAACTCTATAAAATAAAGGGAAGATGAGGAAGAAAGGGATCGGTTGTTAGCGTAACGTTACGCTGCCGGAATTGTAACTTGACTGATTACTTGTGGAGAGTTGGGATTTTCCAGCTCGAATTGGAGTGGTAGCTCGGCCTTGTGAGGCGAGTTGGGAAGCTAGACTTACCATCTAGATTTTGTGTGGCCCCTTTGCGGCTTGGGGGGATAAGGGGGAAGCAGAGTACCCCTAGCAATTGGCTGGGAGGTACCGGTGCAGTCTCGACGGTCGGCGAGCGGGAGCGGCACGGAGCTCAAGTGCGGGATTGCGTCTTCGAGTTATTCTCCGTCGGTCATAGGTACGCAAGTATGTTTGTTGTTTTAAGAATAATGCGAAATTCTTAAGGTTGTCTATGAATCCTTATGATGAGGGTTGAGGTGTTGAACTTGGATCATCCTGTTTCCTTGTTGTTGTTTTCAGCGCCTAGACTGTTATAACCCCACAATCCTCCTGATAGTTATCCTTGGTTCTGTGCGTTCCACAATTGTGTCGTATGTTTGGTTGCCTGAGTTTTGCTTGTTTTCTTTCCATGTGTTTCAGTGGAGAAAACCCCCGTGATTCAACACCTATCTCTGCGTTTTGTTTAAAAAGATTTCTCTATAGTGTTGTTATACATCACTGCGTTTTTGTCAAAAATTTCCTCTACAGTACTGCTATACACCTTTGCGTTTTGTTTTAAAAATTTCTCTGCATCGCTGCTATGCATCTCTGCATTTTTGGTTTAAAAAGATTTCTTTGCATTGCTGTTATACACCTCTGCATTTTGTTTTAAAAATTTCTTTGCATCGCTGCCATGCATCTCTGTGTTTTTGGTTTAAAAATATTTCTCTGCAGTGTTGCTATACATCTCTGCATTTTTGTCAAAGATTTCCTCTACAGTACTGCTATACACCTCTGCGTTTTGTTTTAAAATTTTCTCTACATCGCTGCTATGCATCTCTGAGTTTTTGGTTTAAAAAGATTTCTCGACATTGCTGCTATACACCTCTGCATTTTGTTTTAAAAATTTCTCTACATTGTTGCCATGCATCTCTGTGTTTTTTGTTTAAAAAGATTTCTCTGCATTGCTGCTATACATCTCTGCGTTTTGTTTTTGAAAGATTTATGTAATGAAGTTTCGTTTGGAAATTGTAATGAACTTTATGAACGAGATTTTACGCTCTAAAATTTACTTATTGCAGTTACAATCAGAACTGGCAATAATGCCTCTGTTAAATGAGTTACTTGCTTTCGACAGTTGCGAGATAATAATTTTTTAAAAAAAACTGTTGTCTCTTACCTCTGCAAACGAAGTTATTTACCTCTGTTTTTAAATAGATAAGGAAAAAGGATTTCATTCATTGATGGGTGAATGGCAAATTTGTTCTTTCCCCCTTCATCACTTGAATTTTTCACTGTAAAGTTTTGTTCTGGCATTTCGTGTAAAAAAAAAAAAAAATCGTTCTGGCATTCGTGTAAAAATTTCGTTTTGGCATTTATTGACCCTAGATCCATCACTTTCTCTATGAACCTCTATAGTGAGAAGACCACTTCACATGATGGATGAGGAATAAATGAAATCTCACCTACCAAACAACTTAGGCACCTATATTGAAGAACCACTTAACTGTCTATTTTAAGTGAAAAAAATAGTTATCAATATTCCTTTAGTCTTATATGAAGAGGCACCATTAACATAAGAAAATCATAAGAAGAAAATACAAGGGAAACAATCATTTATCAATATTCATCTAATTTTCTATGAGCATTCACCATTAGCTTTTAGCATAAGCAAGTGAAAATAAGAAAACAAATATAAGAAAACACAAGAAAGAAGAGCACCAAGATTTATAGTGGTAAAACACTTATTATATATACTGAAAACATTTAATCTCAAAGATAAACCACTTCATTAATCTTTAAACATGTTACAATAAACCTCCAATACTTCTCAAGCATAGATCTCTCTATGAACCTTTAGCTTCCTATTTTAAGTAAAAGGAAGCACAAAAGATACCCCATTAACTCTAATTACACTCTTTAGATATACATAAATGCTCCATTGATAATAATCACTTCTAGAAATGCCATCTTACTGACACTAAATACATCACCAAAAAGAGAGATTGAATAACATTACAACATATTTAACATGATATCTTAAAACAATTTACAACTGTCAATGAAGTACCATCCCAATTTGGGATGAAATCCAAAATGGCATTCTTTATAGAAATAAGGTTTGGCTAAAGAAAGCAGCTCAGAGTTCTATGTATGAAAAGTATTTTTGAGTGGATATAGCTATTTCATTAAAATGGCATATGTTCAATTGGTCTTGTATCAGGTTGTCATGAATATAAATGGCATAGTTTTGTGCCAATCCTTTTACACCACTTCTGAGCAGTTATGTGCATGCCACAACAACCCTAAGGAAAAGAATGTGACATGTTATTTGCATACCCCAACAGTTTTTTGCATGCCCCAACAGTTCTGTGCATGCCCACTTCCCAACAGTTATGTGCATGCCCCAACAGTTCTGTGCATGCCAAATTGGCATGCACAACAACCATAGGGATCATGTGCATGCCAAATTGGCATGCAAAACAACCCTATGGTTGTTGTGCATGCCAATTTGGCATGCACAGAAGCCCCAAGGAAAAACATATGACATGTTAACTCAAATGGCATTGGATATTCATAATGAATAGACTATACTAGTAATGAATCAAATAAGGTAAGATTTTGTGTTCAATATGGAGTTACTAACCCATGATATCTTATGCATAAGATAAATCCAATCATTTCTTAGTAATGAGTGTTTTACATATATAAATTACATTACACTAATGTCTAGTCATAACATCATGCATGTACATACCCATAAGCTTATATAGGGTAATAATATAAGCTTATGTTATTATTATTATAATGAGCTTATATCAGTTCATATGATATTAGTCTTCCATGACTACCAATCCTTTTAAACCACAGTTTTGTGCATGGTTGACGTGCATGCCAAATTGGCATGCACAAAATCCCCAAGGAAAAGAATATGACATGTTAACTCAAATGGCATTGATATTCATAATGAATACACTATAGTAGTAATGAATCAAATAAGGTAAGATTTTGTGTTCAATATGGAGTTACTAACCCATGATCTCTTATGCATAAGATGAATCCAATCACTGCTTAGTAATGAGTGTTTTCCATATATACATTACATTACATTAATGTATAGTCATAACATCATGCATGTACATACCCATAAGCTTATATAGGGTAATAATATAAATATATATTATTATTATTATTAGCTTATATAAGTTCATATGATATTAGTCTCCCATGACTACCAATCCTTTTAAACCATAATTATGTGCATGATTGTTGTGCATGCCAAATTGGCATGCACAGAAGCCCCAAGGAAAAGCATATGACATGTTAACTCAAATGGCATTGGATATTCATAATGAATACTCTATACTAGTAATGAATCAAATAAGGTAAGTTGTTGTGTTCAATATGGAGTTACTAACCCATGATCTCTTATGCATAACAAGAATCCAATCACTTCTTAGTAATGAGTGATTTCCATATATAAATTACATTACACTAATGTAATGCCATAACATCATGCATGTACATACCCATTAACTTATATAGGTTAATAATATAATCTAAGTATGATCAATATTCATGTCAATATCTAAATACGATATCACCATTAAGTTGTGTTGGTCTCAAAATTAACAAAAAATAATAAAAACTAAGAAGCAATTAACATTTATCTCCAAACTTCAACTCTAAACCATCGCTGAGATATATCTCTTCATACCTGGAAAAAAAAACATTTTTCAAATTTAAAATTTACAAATTTTAAATAAAAATATATCTACAAATTTTAAATAAAATGTACACATACCATTTTAGATAAATAAAACAAATTGTGATTAAAGAAAAATTGGCATACCAAAACTGTTGAAGTTTCCTCTTCCAAAATCCATGTGCTCCTTTTCTACCGATAATTTAAACATCATTGTAACAATAAAAATAAAAACCGATAACACATATTAGCATATACTCTATTAGCAAATATTTTAAAGATATTTAACTTTATTAAATAACAATGAGAAAGAATAGCATACCCAAGAAGATCATCAATATTAACATAACTATGTCAGCAAGAATAACATACCCAACCGGAGTTCCACAGATCTAAGATTCAACAGTTTCATCTTCCAAAATCTATGTGCTTATTTTCTACCAATAATTTAAATACCACTGTAACAATAAAAAGAAAAACCAATAACACATACTAGCATATACTTTATTAGCAAATATTTTAAAGATATTTAACTTTATTAAATAACAATGAAAAAGAATAACATACCCAACCAGAGTTCCATAGATCTAATATTATTGTTCTCTCTAAATATTATCACTTCCAAAATAGTTACTCTCCATATTAAGTCATTCTTTGCATAAATCTTTAATTTTCTTTTATAACCAAATGTGTTTTCAACATTGCCTACATGATCTAAACAAAGTAAGATCATATCTAGAAAAATTTTAAAGAGAAAAAATGTGTGCTTGTAAATTCTCTTATGTACATGCAAAAAGTTCACAAATCTCCATATTAAGTCATTCTTCAAGGAAAATAGTTATCCATTCTTCAAGGAAAATACTTATCTCCTCTTTTGTAGTGGAATAGATGGAATAGTGAAATTCACTTCGTTGTATGCAAAAAACACATTGTTGGGTCGCCAAAGTACCATCTTTTTACCAACCTTTCACTTCACTTTTAACCATATTCTGCTTTCCCATACCCTTACATTAAACCATTTTCATGATTACATGGGTTTTAGACATATTATTTTCCAATGCATCTATTTTAGTGTTTTTGCGTGAATTTATGATTAAATATTGGAAAAATTACATGTTTACACTTATATATGAAAGTGGGATGAGTTTCATGATGTTTACAGGTGTATTTGAAGACTCCAACCAAGTCATACTTGACCATCACGCCTCAAATTCGAATCCTCTTCAACCCCTTGAAGATTTGATGAAGATTTGGAGATTTTTTTTTTTTTAACTAAAACAGTTATGTATTTTATTGATTGGAAAATCTAGCTGGCCGGAGCCTTACATCCTTCACAAAAGCCTTCTACCTTCTACATTCTTTTACAAGCTATTGTCCTTTTCAAGGAATACATATTTATACTGGGTCTCCACCGTTTATGCTGAGTTCTCCTTGGGCCAAAAGGAAACCTTCATTGGCTAATTTGTCTGCTTCTTTGTTTGAGTCTCTGAGTATATGGTAGCAGTTGAAGGAGGTGAAGTCTTTAAGAATGTGTCTTAACCTTTGCAGATTCTTGTTTAGGCCAACGTCTTTAAACTGTCCTCTTGAATGAATCATTTTGATCAAGATCTCGGAGTCTCCAAACGCTTGTAGCTCCCGATGTCCTCTTTCCTTGGCTATCTGGCAGACTTTTATCAAACTCAGGATTTCTACTTGGTTGTTGGTTCGCTGTCCGAGTCCCCAGCAAAAGGTTTCTAGTATTTTCCCTTCGCTGGAGTAAATGATTCCTCCATCTCCCGCTGTCCCAGGGTTTCCTTTGGATGCGCCATCGAAGAAGACTGAAGTTGTGCCTTGCTTTTGCCACCAACTCTGGAATAGGTCGTGATTGTCTCTTAGCCTCCATTATGTTTCAAGATGGGATTTTTCAGTGCTATGGATCCGAAGGTTCAACACGGAGGCGCCGAGCCACTTCTTTTCTTCCTGCTGTAGCGAGGTGTCGGTTTTGTGGTTTTGGGAGCTCAAAGTTTCTAGGAGGAGGCATTTTTCTTTCGCTGCTACCATGTTGGGGGTCCACTCTATGTTGTTGAAAATTTGCTTATTTCTTGCTAGCCAAAGCTTCCAACACACGTACTTGGGGATGGAGATCCAGATTCTGGCCCATAATGTTTTCAAGGAGAGCGAAGGGTAACTATCCTTCCAAATTGTAAATAGATCCACTACTGAGATGTTGGTGGGGGCAGCGACCTTGAGGCCATGGAGGATAAGCTGCCAGACTTTGTTTGCAAAATGGCAGCCTACAAATAAGTGATCTGAGGTTTCCATGGCTACTCTGCATAAAGAGCATCTGTGTGGACCGGCAATATTTCTTTTCAATAAATTTTCACCAGTCAAAATCTTTTTGTGCATTAGTGTCCAGAAGAAGAAATTTAGCTTTGGGATCGCGATTGAGTCCCATACCTCCAACCAAAACCTTGCCGAGAGTGGTCTATTTTTCTGTTGTTGTAGCAGAGCGTAGCCTTTAGCTGTTGAATATGTTCCTGTGGGTCCCCATCCCCAAGTGTCTTTTTCTGTCATATGCACAGGAGCTGCCTATCGAAGCTCTGCTTTGAGCATTTCAAGTTGCTGGAGGAGACGATCTGGGACATTGCCGAATTGCCACTCTGACCAGGAGTCGTCTTCATCCCACTTTGATATTTCATAGATGCTCTGCATACCTCTGCGCTCAAGAAAATCGCAAATTTCAGTCAAGCTGGCGTTTAAAGCAAGAGGCAGATTCCCCATTATCCTATATGTCCAGAGATTGGTTCATTTTCCATTGCCAGGGACGCGGTATAGATTTTGGATGAAAAATCGTGCCCCTTTGATGCACAATTTCCATAAAATCGTGGTCTTCCTGCTCGTGGCATTTTGAAGGTTTCTGATTTTGGCATTTGGAATATATCTGTGTATTAACGTTTTGCTGATAGGGTGAGTGGGGTCACTATGCATCTTCCACAGGATTTTGCAACCAAGAGCTGTGTTTACAAGAGCTGGATCACGAATCTGCAGCCCACCTTCTCTCAGAGGCCGCTTGATTGTCTCCCAACTGACCAAGTGAAACTTTTGTTGATTCCCTTTCCCACCATGCCACAGGAAATCTCTCAGCAGTTTATTGATATGTCCAGCTATCGAATTGGGTGCCAGGAGATAGGACGCTTGATAGATCGACAGTGAGGAGATGACTGCTTTTATCAGGGTTAATTTGCCTCCATGGGTGAGCCAATATCCTCCCCAAGCTTCGATTTTTCCTTTGATTTTTGCTAAGACTCCTTCCCACAGGCTGACTCTGTTTACACCCAATGTTAAAGGCAGCCCAAGATACTGTATCTATTCCCATTTGGAGTTCCCTTTGAACCCCAAGGTGTGTGCTATCTTTTGAATTTCGTGTTCTGCAACATTCCAACTATAGACAACACTTTTCCTTTCACTTATCAGAGCTCCAGACACCTTGCAGTATGCTTGAAGAGTGCCCTTGAATGCAAAGGCTACTCTGTTTGAGGCTCCTCCTAGCATGAGAGAGTCGTCCGCAAACAGAGCATGGTTTATAGGTTTAAGATTCTTCGTTATTCGCAAGCTTGGGGTTGCCCCTTTTATCCTTTCCTGTTCCAACTTCCTGCTGAGGGTATCCGCCATTAATATGTACAAAAATGGAGAGAGGGGACATCCTTGCCTCAACCCCCTCGTAGATTTGAAGAAATTTGTTGGTCTCCCGTTTACCAAGGGGGAAATCCATGGGCTGTGTGTACATGCTTGTATCAGATTTACAAACTCAAGATCAAATCCGAAAGAAAGAAGCACTTGATACAGGAAGGACAACTTTACTCTGTCGAAGGCATTTGCCATGTCTAGCTTAATCAACATGCCTTTCTCTTTTCTGAGGTTGTTGGAGTGCATAGCTTCCTGAACTTGGATTACATTGTCCAAGATATGTCTCCCTTTGACGAATCCTCCTTGCGATTCTGAGATGAGCTTGCCCAACAGAGGTTTTATTTTGTTTGCAAGGAGTTTTGCAATTATCTTATAAGAGGCATTACATAAGGAGACTGGCCTAAATCTGTCGAAGGAGGCAGTATTTGTTTCTTTCGGGATTAGTGCTAGGAAAGTAGAATTGGTGCTGCCTCCTATTTTTGATTTTTTTAGGAATCCTTTTATCATTCTGATGAGGTCAGATTTGATTATATTCCAGCAGATCCTGTAAAAATGGATAGTGAACCCATCTGGACCTGGGGATTTGTCGGGATCCATGGACCAGATGATTTTGCTGAGTTCTTCTTCGCTGGTTGGGATCAGTAATGCTATGTTATCTTCTTTTGTGACCAGGGCCGGGATATTCATGAGGAATTCCTTATAGCCTTCTTCATTTTCATCATTCTCTTTGTTGTAAAGTTGGTGGAAATGTGAGACAGCAGCGGCCTTTATTTGATCTATTCCTTTGCAAAGCTTCCCGTCGTTGGTTGTGATCTCAGAGATGTGGTTCCTGGAGAGGCGGGCTTTAAATTGACGATGGAAGTAGGATGTATTTCTGTCACCAGCTTCCAACCAAAGGCTACGGGATTTTAGTCTCCAGTATTCTTCTTCATTTCTGAAGGAGCGGTAAGTTCTGCATTGGGCTGCTTGCTCCTTTTCCAAATCTGTTCTGGCAATATCTATTGTTTCCATTTCATTCTGTAGTTGTCCCAACTGCTGCACTAACTCCTTTCTTTGGGTATTGGGATTGCTTTCCGGGAATTTTCTCCATTCCTTGAGGGCTTTTTTTGTTATTTTTAATTTTTGTTCCCAGACAAAGTTGGGAGAACCAGTAACTAAGGTAGACCATGCCAATCGGACCGTCTCTGTGAACCCACTCTTTATTTTCCACAATGGACTGAATCTGAACGGGATTGGGCCTAGTTTTTCTTCTTCCTCTAGCAGAAGCAGGATGGGTTTGTGGTCCGAGGTAAGCTTGGGGAGGATGGCAGTGGAAATCATCTTCCTTTCCAATAGCAAAGTACTTTGGACCAGAAACGTATCCAATCTGGTAGATATGTGTTCCTCCCCTGCCCTGTTATTGGTCCAAGTGTACAACCCTTTGCGCGGTTTAAAATCCATTAGGTCCCACTGTTGTATTATGTCTTCTACTACAAAAATCATTTGGTCCTTGCTGGACCTTCCTCCCCTCTTTTCTTTTCCATTCATGACTAGGTTAAGGTCTCCAAAAATGATTATGTTGTTTGGGGAATTTTGTTCTAGAAACTCATTTAAAGTTTTCCAACATTCTTTCTTTTCAGAGTGCAAAGTCGAAAGATATAAATTGAATAATGCGATGGTTAACTTACTTGCTATGTGCTTCAGCTCTGTAAAGCTCCAATGCTGAGTGTTGTAGGAGTTTACAAGGCTGAACTATTATGCCTTCCACAGTGTTGCTATACCTCCGGAGGAGCCCCTTGCGCTGATTGCTTTCCCTGTGTTTTTATGCCATTTGTTTTTGCTAATCTATAGAAGGGATTCCCCTTCGATTTTTGTCTCTTGGAGCATGAGGATATCTGCTGGTTCCACTTTCATCAGATCCTTGACTGCTTCAATTTTCGCCGGGTTCCCCAGTCCTCTGCAGTTCCAAGAGACAATTTTCATTACTTGTTGTTGGGGGTGGTTGGGCCTCCTCCTTTTAGAGACCTTAATCTTTTGTTTTTGCCGATTGACATTTCTATGGTGGGTTGGCTTCCTTGGGTCTTTTTTCTTTCTGCCTCTTCCTCCCTTGCTTCTTTGCGAGATTTCCTTCCTGCTCTTTTAGCTGGCCTTTCTAGGATCTCGTCCTTCGAGGAGTTGGATGGATCTAATGCTTTCTTTCTGGCTAAGTCAGCATATGAGGGAGAGGGGGCTACTTCCAGGGTTCCTGTCGTTTGCCCAGGTGCCCCTGTATCTTTCCCATTTGGAGGGGGACTTGGTTGTATCCTGCTGTCCATGATTTTTGGTTCTTCTGTGTCATTGTTGGGATTTTCTGTTTGAGGTCCTGGTTGTGGCAGAGGGTTGGAGCTCCCATCGATTTTCTCTTGCTCTAGTTGCCCGGGGTTTCCATTCTTCATTGCTCCTTTGGTTCTGGATTTTTTTGTCCCTGTTTTCTGGACTGTGATCCACTGATTTGCTTTTGCGTTTTCACTTTCTTCTGCATTCTTTTTTTTGCAGTGCCTTGTGAAGTGGTCGTAGCCGTGGCAGTGCCGGCATTTGAAGGGTAGTTGCTCATAGTCTAGCTCCTGAATATGCATCCAGTCTGCAGCAGTGAATTTGATTGCCTCTGGTAATCCCACTTCCAGGTCAACCTCCACGCAAATCCGTGCGCATGAGTACTAATCTTTTCTTGCTGCTTGATCTATGTACCTTCCGAACGTGTTACCGATTGCATGCAATGATTTTTTATTCCAACAGTGTAACGGGAGATGAGGTAGACGAACCCACACTGGGACGGCAGAGGGCACATCCTGAGCTGGATCAAAATCCGAGGTCCATTTGTTCAGATATAACCCCTGTGGCCCCATGAAGTACAGGTCGTTTCTGAAGATGAATTTTTTATCTTCAGGGTTTTCGAAGACGAATACAAAGTATCCTTTCCCTACAAAATGACTCTTTATTCCTTCTGATATGAGTGGGTTCCATTTCCTCTGCACCCAAGCTTCGACAGATTTGGGAGAGGGCCAGAGCCCGGTGAATTGTCCGATGAGTCCTCTGTCTTCTAGGTTGACTGTCATTCTGCAAGTTTGTTCCAGAGGCAGTTCAACGCTAGGGATGCATTCCAGTTTCTTCACAAATTTCTGTTGTGTTGCTAACGGCGGTCTCTTGGAGGCTTCGATGACCAGCTTCCTGAAGGCATCCAGTTCTGGCAAAGGGGGACGGGTAGGGACGGCGCCCCCACCAGCGTCCATGGCTGGGGAGGCCCTGATCGTTGCACTGTGCATGCGCTAGGTCGCGTCCTCATGCCCCTGCGCGCTCCGATTCGTTGTAATACGTGATATTGCAAACTAAAGATTTGGAGATTTACTCAAGTATCTTGGATGGAGATTAATCATGAAAGAGAGATTTGTGAGAGGATTTGTAGAGATATCATTTGATAGGTGTGATCACATGGTTGTAACCAAATGAGACATTTGTGGATCTAGGAGAGATTTGTGGATCTAAGTTATCTTAAATTTTTGTATAAATAGGAGTGCCTCCTCCATTTCAAAGGGAGGACTCCTGGAGCATTGTGTCCAACTTATGATGGAATAAGAATCAATCTTTCTTTTCACATCAATTTCCATTCTCTAGTTTAGATTTAGAATTCTTGAGTTTATGTGTTACTTTGTTCTTGAGAGAATTGAGCTCACTCCAAATAGATCATAGTAGCATTTTCTTCTTGTTCTAATGCTTTGAATAGATTTATATGCTTTATTGTTTTTATTAGAATTATTTGATGATCTTGATTGTTGATAGGTTATTTGAAACATTACAAGAAGACCTCCTGTAAGGGAGCTATTGTTTTCATGCCTACAACAACTAAGCCTTTTAATTGTATTTATTTTCAATGCATGAGTGTTTACTTGATGATCTTGATTGTTGATAGGTTTTGTGAAGCGTCATGAGAGGACCTCCTGTAAGGGAGCTAGTGTTTTATTTCCTACAACAACTAGGTCTTATTAAGTGGAATGAAAGAGTTAGGATTTGATTGAATTTTCTTAGATTAGAGTTAGATGCCTACTCCTGCATATATTTTGTTGGCATCATCACAAGCTTACGAGCATCCCTGGTTGATAATTAAATGAAAGCAATTTAAGCAATTGAATTGCCCAACATTTTGGCGTTGTTGCCAGGGATGGTGCTAAAAGAGTAGGCATAGGAACTAGCTTTCAGTTTAGGGTGTATTTTATTTTTTTTTGTTTTTACTAACCATTTATGGACAAAGGATCTAGAATGCAACCCAAAGACTACATTGAGGAATTGTATCAAGAAGCGGTTACACCACAATATTCATCAATTCTTCAAGAGATCCTTGCGGCAAATCGAAAGGTCAAGTCAATTTCGCATATCCTTAAAAACAATCAGGTACATTTTTCAAGTTGGGATATGAGCATTTCAAAAATTCTAATTCGTAAATGGCTTCATTGGAAGCATGAATATATTTAAAAAATAAAAAAAAGTTTTTAGATAGATAGGAAAAATAAAAATAAACTTTTATAGTTTTAGGATAAATTTGATGTTTTGTGGTGCAGTAAGAACCATCCATCTGCTAACCCTTGGCAGGAATATCTACAGGAAAAAGGGACACGCATCAAGGAGGAAAACAAGTGGAGTTTAAGGAGCTAAAGAATTTTGAGGTTTGCATCAGAGGTAAAATTTCTTAACATGCTTTTCAAGTTGTAGATTTCAAATATTTAAAGCGTCGTCAGGTTCCTGAGTATGCTCTCTTCCCGCGCCTTGTTGCGATCTGGAAGATCAGAAAAGAGGATTTGGAAGTTAGTCCTGAATGTCTATTTGATTTGGCAATTTTCAACGTTTTGAAACAAATTTTCATTAATAAATAATTCATTTTTCCCTATTTAAAAAAAAATCGAAAAAAATAATTTAGGGTGTTTTTGAAACTTCTGAACGTTTGCACAATAGGATTTTTCTTTGTCACTATAGAAAGATTTAAATATATATATATATAATTAAAAAATAAAACCATGTTCAAAAATAGATTAATGAATAATTAAAAAATATATATGATAAAAACAAACAAACAAACAAACATAAAACACCATTAAAAATAAAAGAATAATTTAGAATTAATAATTTATTTTTATCATGTGCATGGTGCATTGGTAAAAATGCAATTCTTAAAAAATAATAGTGCAATAGTGTAGTGGCAAACGCGCATAAGATGAATATGCCCGGTCATAGGTTTGGATTCGATATTTGGGCATACAAAATCCTTCGATTTGCATTTTTAGATGACCCAAAAATATTATGCAGCTCACTCTCCTCCATTGTTTCCACCTTCTCATCATCAAATTTGAGCCACTGGTCGTCGCTCTTCACTACAACAATGTAATACCCATAATTCACCGTGCGCCCCACATGCACCACAACAAAAAATAAAGAGTAGAGAGGATCATCAACACCTTCATCCCCATGACTATTAATAGACAATTTGAACTCTATGGGGAAAGCCACACAATAAAATAACTTCTTGAATATCCCCCACTGCACCTTCCTATGTGTATTTGAAACGTTTCAGCTGGAAAATGAGAACTTGAGGTGGAGACTTGATTCTCAACCTCTTCTCGGCTTCTTGTAAATGGTAGCACTTGTCTCACCAGTACTTGTTTTCCCCAATCAGTTGAATTCATTTAGACAACTTGACAGAGAAGAATTTTTTGTATCTCCACACTGAGATCCATAAACGACTCTTCTCTGCATGTTACACTCTCGCAACATGAACACCGAGTTTCGTTTGTGAAGGTACCTCCAAATATCTCGCGAATAATACTACTATCATTATTCTTTTCATCTCCCCGTGTCCCAAATTTAACCTCGGTTTCCTCATTCTGTGGAGGATAACTTCCAGTGTGTTTAGCCTCGGTTTCCTCATTAAGCGGAGTAGGTCTTTTAGTGTTATTCCATATTGTGATTTCTTCATCGAGATTTTTTGGGCAATTAAAATTATATTAAAACTAAAATCCTCGGTGGCTATTTCATAATTGACACGTGGGATACATGGTCAACTCGTTAGGATATTATGGCGGAGATCCCGGGTTCAATCTAGTCCATGCTTCCTTTCTAACACCTATCACAGGAATTATCGTTTAAATATATTAATTCGCATCCCATGTCTCAAGTCATGCGAGTGGTATATTGGTAAAAATTTGATTTTTTAATGGAGGAACACTCTCCTCCTTTGCATGCTCTCGTTGTTCCTTCCGAGGATGCCCATCAGAGTGAATATGTGGCTGCAAGGGAAAAAAGGCGTGAATATGTTTCCGGGTTTACGGGAAGTGTAGGCTTGGCGCTTATAACGAGGAATGAAGCTCTGCTTTGGACTGATGGTCGCTATTTTTTACAAGCAACATAGCAATTGAGTGAACGCTGGAAGCTAATGCGCATTGGTGAAGACCAATTGGAGGAAACCTGGATAGCTGATAATTTGGATAAGGATGCAGCAATAGGTGTGGATCCATGGTGTATATCAGTAGATACTGCACACAGATGGAAGCAAGCCTTCTTGAAGAAGGGGCAAAAGATCATTCAATTAAAAAAACCCGGTAGATGAAGTTTGGAAGGACAGGCCATTGCCTGAAGCATCTCCTATTTCCATACATCCTTTGGAATTGACAGGGCGTTCTGTCAAAGAAAAATTAGATGATTTGAGGGGAAAACTTGCTCAAGAGAAAGCCAAGGCTATAATCATTACTGCACTTGATGAGGTTGCTTGGTTGTACAACATTCATGGATCTGATATAGCATATAATCCAGTTGTCCAAGCATATGTAATTGTGACTAGAGCTTTTGCTTTCTGTTATGTGGACAAGATAGAAGTAACATCTGAGGTGGAGAAATATCTATGTGAAAATGGGATAACAATAAGGAATTATCTTTGTGATTTTCAAGCAATTGAAATCAACTTGAATTATAATTATCAGGTGTCCAGTTTACAACATGACACGAAGCCACAATGATCAGGTTGTTTTGATTGTTCGACAGAAATTGTGGTTCAATACTAAATAACACTCTAATTTTAACACCTGTCACCACAATTAGAATATAAATAATTTTATTCTCACTGCATAACACAAGTCCTTCTTATTTTCCATTGGTAAAACCTTTGATTTAGTCTGCAGAGGTCACGATTTCCCACTATATTTAATAAATCTAATCAAATCAGTCCAAGTGTCGATCCAACTTTGGCCTCAATTGGAAATAGAGGGATTCAACCTCTCCATTAACGTAGTTGGAAAACTCTCAATGAGCTCTATGTCATGAAGGCATTTCCACCAGCATTTGAGGATATCAATTTGTTTCGGTCATTTTTTTTTTTATAGCCAATAGACTTCACAAAATTCTTAAGAACATCATATCATTGAAAATTGCTTCTAATATTTTGATTTGGCTTTTGAATCACTGAAATTGAACATCAAACCGAGATGTTATCAAAGAAAAATTGACGGGTAGTCCAAGGTGCACCACTTCCCGACAGGTAAAAAGTGCATTTCATTTTATTTATTTTCCTTGGATTTGTTCTATTTAGCACTATTTGTGAATTTTTGCGTATGTGTCAGATGAAGAAAGACTGATCACCTCTATTCTTCAATAAACTCACGTTTTATTGCAAGTCAATGCTAAGTTTTTTTGCAAGTTCCGGGATGATGAAGAAGACCAATTTATGCACTAGTGGTTTTCAAAGACCACATACTCTTGAGAAAAGCATGTCCCAATGAAATCATGAAGAAGTCAATATCATTTATTTCAGACGATATCCATCATACCATTACTATCAAAAGAAGTCTCTCAAATCCATTATGTGATGATTCATTATCTTTCCTTTGAGCCTAACATGATGAAGTCAATCCTAAACTTGTCATCTTCCTATCACTACTAGATCATGGCTTCAACCCCTTTGCAAGTTTCATACTTTCCTGCCTCACTTTCATTCACCCCTAACCCATGAATAAAGTCACTTAGCTCACTTACCAAGCTGAGTTACCACCTTGTCATTTTCCTTTTGCCAAATAAAGCCTGCTTGATCTTTCATCTATGGTCCTCTAAATCATTACTCTGTACTCGCGTTAGATGATGAGGGATTCTGTATGGTCCTACTTCTGACAAGTCTTGGCCCATCGACATCAACACATCATCTAGGATTGAGACTAGAGACCTTTTCAGTACCTTGAGGCTTGCATGCCTTAATGGCAAGTTCTTTCGCCAATAAATAGTGGGAATACATCAATGTCCCCTATTTGTTGGATATTCAAGGTGACTCGACGTGCAACACATTTATTTGTACCTAGTAAGATGTACTTGGGCATATTGACTCTCATTGACATTAATGGTGAGTAGTCTCGTGTCAGTTAACAATATTCATTAATGGTTGGTAATCCGACAATTTCTTTCTATGTTCGACATCAACAAAATTTATTCACATAGATAAGAATTATGCCATGGTGTGGATATGAATGAAGACTATATGGTTCCATGAAACTCACAGCAGCTTGCAACAATGTTCCAGTAAATCAAATATTCAACTCCAGAGTTCAGCACCAACAACTTAGTTCCAACAATAAGACGGTACAAATGTACTAATTTCATATCTCATTCTATGTTCATATACCCAAGCAGATCAAATTATTTTCACTCCAAAGATCCATGATCCAATAGTAGTAGCCAAAAGATTCCAGCCATACAAATATCTCTCAGATGCATAGCGAATGATCTTCTCAGGTAGGTGAAGGTATGTTGTTTTCCAATATTTAATCAATAATTCCTTGAATGCTAAATATATGTATTTGGAAAATTTCTCATTCACCATTAACCTACCCTATTTGCTAATTTTTCCAAGGATGGAAAACATCTACAGTTTGGGGGGGGGGGGGATATTCATCATATGCCATTCATTTATCCTATATTACGTCTTTTATAAC
>ML819141.1:123178-141653 GCA_009831015.1 Picea engelmannii | reverse complement strand
TTGTTCTTAATCTATATGCATTCGTAAGATCAAATATTAAACTACTATTTAAACAGAAAAATGTAGACAGTGAAAATTGTACTACATATAAGAATTTCGATCATAAACAAGAAAATAAAAAAAGAACAGACTAACCTATTAATCACTTGAAGAGTATGCATCCAATTGTTTGTGTAAATCGTACATCAGACCATCCACGAGATAAATCTATTGTGCATCTTCACATTGTTTGGGATAAATGCCAAACTGTACATTGACTGGTGTATTTAATTGATAAAATGATAGGACGCAGAATAATAACTATGATATAATAGACTGCAAGTAATAACGCATAAGATAAATCTGACAGTTACAACTTGCATTTAATCAATCAACATGTTTAAGATAAATCTTATAATATGAATTGAATGATCATTCACTGTTTTCATAAAATTGAAGCATAAAATCGTGAACTGTGAAAGAATAACTATCTTGACGACATAATAATCTGCAAAGATGAAAGCTATCAACATTCATCAAATTATCAAGATAAACAAATTATAGACAACAACAACATTTACAAATGGTTAAAGCATAAATGCAAATACTTGTTATGTCCAAATTCGAGTATAAGTTGTTCACAACTAGCCCCAGGCCAGGATGACCAAATTACAAAAAATAATGGGTTTATAAATACTTCATAAAGGTAACTGTTTCCTCTTCTGAGATTAGATATTGATTACAAAAATAGAAGGGGGATACAACCACCCAGATCCTACTAAATCCTCTAAATATAAAAAAAAAATTATTTATGTTCATACAAAATGTATCAAAGACATGACTGACAAGTCTCAAAGATGCTTTAGATCAATTGGTAACCATGAACTCCTGAATATCTTGAAAAGAAAAGGAAAAATAGAAATATTTAGATATATATTCACCCATAAATTTGCAAATTTCGAATTAACATAACTGGCTACAGAATCTTATGATTTTGTAGCTATTTATTTTAGTAAATGAAATCCAATTTATTGAAAGAACAAAGCAATCTAGTTTTAACAAATAATCATATTTTAAGATAAAAGGATCATACCTCCAACTGTAAGATCAAATCATATCAAACAATATTGGAATTTACAATGGTTGTTACAGCCTCAACATTTTTAAATATTACATTGCCTGTAGTCTTCATATGTTTTTTCTTTTCCTTGAATGACAGATTCGAGCCTATGGTTTTTATTATTTAAGGTATCAATATGATCAGTGAGAGCCTTAAATTGTGACTATAGGATGGGTACATCAGTGTAGCATTTATCGATCCAGAAACAAAAAACTTCACACTTCGACTGAGTGATGGTATCTTGGGAACAAACATGATTGTGAACCGGATAATATTCCACACAGATGGTAGACTCATTACCCAATTTAATACTAGAAAACTTTGCATTATGTTTGAGACAAGGAGGTAAATTGTCCACAAAGTTGTAGGGTTGATCGAGGTGTGGCTCGAACGAAAGGGGATATTCTTCAGTGGGGAACCTATCGATTTCGGAGTATGAACTCTCATGGATGTTGATCATGCTGATCGAGCTCGCATGAGGGTTTGACTTGTTACGAAGCCTCCTTGAAATCAGCCTCCTGGCTCTCTTGTTCTTAAAATTTATATCATCATAGATTTTAGATATCTTTCCTATATATTTCTATAAACTTTTAACAGAGTCATGAAGATGGGTAGGCTACCCATGGGTCTACTCAATAACCTTTGGATTGGGTAAGGGTTTGTTGTAGGAGGGTGAGACATAGGCTTGGGTAGGTGAGAGGGGCGTTGTAGGGTAGACAAGGGTCTCTTCAACCATGAGTTTGTCGACCTCCTCCATATCAGGTTTACCATAACCGTTTTTGGTTATGAATGAATCTCATCTTTCATCATGCAACTCTAATTCATGCACAAGCAAGAGTTTTACTAAGCCGTGATGGAAGAGGCTCGAGTCTGATCGTTGTTTTCTATACCTTTTTCCCATTTTATAAAGGCTCCTCAATAAATAATATGACATGTTCAAAGGAAACCCCATAAAATCATAAGAAAACACAAATGATAAAGAAACACCAGACCGAAACATCCTTCACAGGTGAAAAATTGTTTTAACACAACAAGCAGACCGTGCCAGGGAACTTTCAATAAAGATATTGGCATACTTTTGTCACATCCTTTTATCTTCTAAGATGTAAAGAGAAGAGTCCAAGGAACTTCTTCCACCTTTGCATTTTTGAACCACCTTTGATCACTTGCAGGAATTCTTCTAGCTTGACTCAAGAAATCTTCAGTAACCTCAAGTTGGAAATCACCCACCTTAGCTCTACACCCATCGAAGGAGAAAGAAAATTCCTGGGCAGTTTGTAAATTGAAACCCTGAAAGTTTCTAAGGAAAACGATCCAACCATTACTCTCCAGATCTTCTCTGGCATCGTCATATAAGAGTAGAGTTTCAATGCCATTAGGTTCGACTCTAATGATAGGAGCGATAATGAATGAAAGGGTAATCAATTAAACAAAACATTCAGGTAGGTTTTGTGAGACAGAGCCATACCCCAAGCCCGAGAAACACCAACAGTGAGTAGCGTATGAGCAGAAAACTCATAACGATAAGATGGGAATTAATTGATATGCATGTGAAGAGGGTTTGCAAAGCCCAAGACCAGTCTTGGAAATGATGGTTAACTGTAAATCGTATTGCCACCTTTCATAAAGTACAAGCCAATACCATATCATTAAAACGAAATGAGTGTGAGACATGGTGGGTTGGATCATATGGTTCGTGAGGTTTGAAAATTGAAAATCGAAAACCTAGTAATGAAGAAACATATAACCAAGAATCAAACAACAACTAAAAACCATGCTAATGCTCAAATCATAAAGGTCCTTTGTTGATATAACTATCAATCCCTAAGCATTCTTGGTGTTCAAGGAATCAAAATAAAGAGAATCGTTCTTCATGGAAAGGAACAAGGTTTCATTAATAAACTGTAGAAACAATTTGCCTCTAATAAATTTTCAAATAGAATGGTAACACATTTGCAAGTTTTCATGCTTCATTTTCATTCTTTGAGTCATGATCGAAGCATGAAAAAAAAATAGGGAAAAGCGACAACTTACAACTGTCATTTCAAAAATTGCTCATGAAGAGTAATAAAAATTCATGACCCGAGTTAGGCCGCTATATAGATCGTTTAATTGATATAAAAAGTTAATAATTATGTTGGGCTACCAACAATGGCGACATGCTGGGAGAAGCAGTTATCTCTGTAATATGAACGAGTTCAGGTTAGAGAAATCTAAAAAAATTCAAATATAAGAACAACTAAAAGGTTATTTGAACATCTTTAATAATCATGATGCAGTCCAGTTCAGATATCTTTTTTTTTTAAAAGAATGAAATATGGTGACAAACTTCACAAAAGAAAGCCACGACGTTTAAGTTAATGTCTCCAATACTTTTGACAGGGCCACTACTTCCAGCAGGTGTTCATAGCCTCGACAGGGATGTCAATTAACCCACTCTGACGTCTATATCCTGTCCAAGAAATTTCAAATCAGAACGAAGGACACTTATGGCCAAAACAAGATTTATATCTGAGAATTTTCTTTTACCTGACATCGCTTCATTACCAGTAGGCCTGTTCAGTACCCCGGCGAAGTTGACTTGGCATCATGCATGCATTTACCCACTGCCAGCAAACCTGTTCAGTGTCGCGGTGGGTTTACAAACACTTCCCAGAGCTCTCTGAGAGGTTATTCACATTCTGATATAGTTTTTAAAAATATTCAATAGAGTGGGGTGACGTTGAAAACTGCAGTTTTTTATCACAACTTAATATTTCATAGGCCTTTAAATTTTTACTTCTATCCTTCATCAAGATCTGAAAAATAGTTCATTAAAAAAACTAATTTTCAAGAATAGGGAGAAATCGTTGAGTTTTTTTCTTAAAGAGAAGGGACAACATAAAGAGTTTTAAAGATAATCGTGAATACTTTCAAGTGCAAATTGAAACCGAGAAATCGACTTTCAAACAAATGTCATCTTTAACTAGCCTACAATTTCAAAGAAAGAAAGCAATTGATGTTCTGAAAGCCTTTGATAGCTATTTTTGAGATGAAGTATTATGTTTTCTTTGTCTGAGCTAGACCGTAGTACAGGCATGTTTGTTTCAAAAAGACCGATAAACAAAAATAAAAATAAAAACAAACTAACAAAGAAAAACAAACAACAAGGAAATCAAAATAGAAAAATATTTACAAAAGGTGTATGGAAGAGTTGTCAGGTGAAATACCTTTTGAGAGCTTGGCCATTCACTGGGAAGGTGTTTGGCTGTCCCTCTAAATTCTGCAGGCGAAAAGAACTGGGACCTAGTTTTTAAGAAATTAAGAATGGCCCCAAGCATAGGTTCTGAAACTTAGTATGTTCTCCTTTCCCCTCATGAGGTTTGTCCCACTTAAGGACAAGATCGCCTACTTCGAAATTTATGTCTGAGGCAGAATTGGAATCGAACTAGTTTTTGACAATGAGTTGATGTTGATCCAATTTTCGTTTTGCTTCAACCCTTACTTCCTCTAACTTTAGCAAAGCATTAGTCCGACTTTCCAAAGGAGGACAGTATTCCTCTTGCACCTTCTGCGATAACTGCAGAGATGGAAGAAGAACATGTGGTGGAAGAATCACTTCCCTACCGTAAACGAGAAAAAAGGGGGAATTACCAACAACAATTTTAGGAGTTACCCTATCAGCCCATATTGCATTAAATAGTGTATTATGCCATTTTTTATGATTTTCAGAGACCGTTCTCTTGATGATCATAATCAGGTTTTTATTAGTTGATTCAACCAAACCATTGTCTTGGGGATAATAGTTGGCATAATACTTTAATTTTATTCCTTTTTCTAAAGCGAAATCACTCATTCCGAGAGACAAAAAATATGAAGCATTATCAAATACTAGGCATTCAGGAATACCGAAACGAGTAATAATATTTGAATTTAGGAAAGATATTACCTGGCTAGTGTTTACCAGTTTTAATGGTGCAGCCTCGGACCATCTGGTGAAATAATCTGTGGTTTTTATGTTGTATTTATGATGTTGCATAGAGGTGGGGTTTATTGGGCCTATAATGGGAAGGCCCCATTGTTGAAAAGGGGAGTCTACTGAGACAGGTTGCAGCGGAAATGCTGACTTCTATACTCGTTCGAAAGCATTTTGACATATTACACGCTTGTGGCATAACGCATGGGCATCGTTGAAAAGAGTAGGCCAATAATATCTTGCCCTTAATACTTTGTGGGCAGTGGTGTCTCCACTGAAATTCCCACCATCTTACCCTGCATGTAATTCTAATAAGACTTTATCTGCTTCATCTTTTTCTAGACAACGCATAAGTATTCCATCAAAATTTTGGCGAAACAATATGCCATTTACTAGCTGAAAAGAAGCAGATTTTAATATGAATGCTCTCCTCTTTTTTGGATCAAGCTGACGAGGAGATGATCTGTCAATTAGATAAAATTTGATGTTATCATACCAAGAACTAGTAAGATTTTATGCATAGCCAATTTGATTTTGATTGTGCTAATCTTGAATTAACATATCATTTTTATTATGTTGTTCTGTAGCTAAATCAATGACCAATTTACATAAACCTTGGCCTCTAAAAATTTGTGCTGGAGTGATTTTGAGGTCATATTCTTGTAAGGATGTGACCCTATTTGCCCTTTTTTCACCCAGTTCTTTCTGCACTAACAAATTCCTGACAACAGGGTAAGGGACAATGATTTCCATCCTAGATTTCAATAAATAAGATCGAAAGTGTTTTACTGCTTTAAAAACAACATAATCCTCCTGATCTATTGTTGGGTATGTAAGTTTTGATCCTTTAAAGGCTGAGCTCATAAAGGCAATAGGAACTTCGTTGTTTTCAACATTATTTTGGGTTAGCACAACGAAATAAGACTGATCAGAGGAAAACATGTAGAGAGTAAAATCTCGCGAAAAGTCGGGGCTCATTAGGGAAGGGGCGTCTTCTATTGCCTTTTTTATTGAGTCAAAAGCTTGAATTTCTAGAGGTCCCCAATGGTACTGTACATCCTTTTTTATCAAGTTCTGTAATGGCCTAACCATTTCTAAAAAACTGGGGACGAACCTTCTAACAAAATTAATCTGACCTAAGAAAAATTGCATGGACTTTTTGGAAGAGGGAGGGGCTAGTTTTGAAATGACTTGGGCCATTTCAGGGTCAATGATCATCCCTTCATTCGATACAATGAATCCGAGTAGCTTGCCCTGTTCTACTGCAAATACAGATTTTTGGGGATTTAAAGAGATGTCATACTTACGACATCGTTGTAGAACAGATCTTAGATGAGATAAATGATCTCCTTTATTCTTTGAGAGGACAGTGACATCATCTAGATAAACTACTACAGATTGAATGATTAGACCGCAGAAAGCGATATTCATCGCTCTCTGAAATGTGGCACCGACATTTATAATCCCAAAGGGCATTTTTCTATAAGCATAGGTACCCCATGGAGTATGGAAAGTGGTCTTTAGCTGGTTTGGGGGAGACATAAGGACTTGGTTATACCTTGAACAACCATCCAGTAGTGATAATCTTTCAGAACCGGATACCTTTTTGAGGATCTGTTCCATGGGAGGAACATGGTAGTTGTCTTTATCAAATGCTTGGTTTAAATTTTGGAAATAGACACATAGTTGGATTTCACCACTCTTCTTCCTTACAGGGACAAGATTAGAGACCCACTGTGTATGTCTTACTGGAAAAAATATTTTATCATTCAAAAGTTTCTTTAGTTCTTTCTTGATTGTTGGTTCAAGTTTTGGGTGCATCTTTCTCAACTTCTGTTGAAAATTTTGGGTCTAGGGTTTCATGGGAATAATGTGTTGTATGATGTTAGGATCATAGGTTTTTAGATCATCGTATGTCCAATCAAATACATACTTAAATTCCTTAAACAACTTAATAAATGTTGTCTTTTATTGCTCAGAACATCCCATCCCCAAATTGATGCAATGTGGGTTATCTTTAGTTCCTAAATTTACTTTTTCATGTGTCAAGGAAGTGTTATTCATTTTACAATTCATTGGTTTCTGAATTTATCGTGTAGATCATAAAACCTTTCTAATCTTACCACAAATTTTGGGATAGAATTTACCAGATCTGATGTTGACTCTGGGGATCTTGGGTCCAGTATTACCGTAAAATTGTGAAGGTCTTTGCCGTGGGTACCTTTGTCAATAATTGTGCCTTAGAAAGTATCTTCCATGTGTAGAAAATTGATGATCTGTTTATCGTCATCGAAAACTCTCCAATTAGTGATGTTGTCTGGGACGGATGGTCTTAGCAACAACTCGATGGAAAACGCATTTGGAGAAAGCCCTTCTGCAGGAAAACGTTTTGAGGCAACATTAGCTAACAAATCAGCCTCAAAATTATTCAATCTCGGAATAGAAATAATGTTAAATGAAGAAAATTTGTTCATTAAATTCCATACCTCAGTTTGATAGCTTTTCAGATGTGGAGATAAATAGTGAAAATAATTTTTTACCTGTCTAACCACAATTTATGAATCACCAAAGACTGTCAAATTCTGAATCCTCAAATCTAGTGCTTTTCTGAGACCTTGCAGAAGTGCCTCATATTCGGCCATATTGTTTGTGCATTCAAATTCTAACCGACAAGAGATCAAAGTTTTGTTACCTTCTAGATCAATGAGAACACATCCTGCACCGGCTCCTTCCTTAGATTTAGATCCATCGAAGTAAAGAGACCAGATCTGATTTTCGTCAGGTGCATGTGACCACTGGGAGAGGGTTGTTGACTATGTGCATGTCATAATTTCAGACTGTTGTTCCAGGTTAGTAATGGTAGAAGTTTCAGCCATGAAATTGTCGAAAAAAGTGTTCATCCCCTGCATTTCAGGTGAATTGGCGAAAGCGGTGAATGGTTCATTAGGATCATTTAAATTAGTTACCATGAACTTAAGATAACGCTCACGATAGACCTTGATTCCGTTAGGCTTTCCATTCTCGGGAAGCCACAAGTGAGAACAATCTCTCGCAAACTAACCATGTAGTTGTTCGGACCAATATCTACTTAAAAACAAGCCATATACTTCGGGGATATCAATGACAATAATATCAATAACTTGATGGACTTTAGGATTAGATGATAATCTGATAAGTACATTTTTTAATTCACCTATTACTTTAACAATAGTTCGATCAAGCTGAATAATTTTCAGACTGGAAGGTTGAACTTCAACATTGATTTTTTGGCAGACAGACGAAGGCATTACATTTGACGATGCACCTGAATCTACCATACAATTATGCACATTCCTATTGAAAATTTCAAAAGTCAACAAAAAGGGTGGGACATTTCCGTGAGTATTAGCAGCAAAAGTTTGTTTTTTTCTAGTCGGAGCCCCTAGAACTAATTTATCTACATTTGTTACACCTTTTACAACAAGGTCTCTTTTATCAGAGAACTCTAGCGTCGTTTTAACGGAGACCTTTTGAGGTGTTTTGGGGTTGTTTTCTGCAATTTTTTTGTTGTTCGGATTGTTTTTTTTGCTATTTTCAGCATTATTCTGCAGCATCTTTTGCAGAAGAAATGGAAATTTCAATAATTCGTAAACATAAATATTGTCTCTAAGTTTTTTGATATCCTCAATCAAATCATTCTCTAAACTTGGAGTTGCTGAATTTTGTTTAGTTTGCATTGGTTTAGACTGTTTTTTAGGTGCATTAGTTTCAATTTCAGAAGAATATTTATTCGTTGTTTTACTTCTGGTATTGTAAGGATGCACTGTTTCAAAATTATCTTGAAAGATGCTATCCAAAAAATGCCCAAAAATGTTGGGAGAGGATTCTTCTTCTTCCACTATTTCTTGTTTAGCCATGTCTTCAGGAATCTCAGGAGGAATCAAGTTATCATGTGCTTCTAGAATTTTATGGATAGCAAACTGTAATATTTCTAGATTTAGGCCTTCAGAATTTGAGTTAGTCCAGTTTGTGGGAAAAGGATTTATGAAAGGGGGTTTGTAAGGCCCTTTGCTTGAAGAAGCTTCTTCAACTGATCTTCTCAAATCTATAACCTGGTTTGACAACTACTGAACAAACTTGTGTAAAATTTCAAGATCAGAACTATCTGATTGAGATTTTCTTTGGGGAGGTCTAGGAAGAATTTTGATTTTCTTCTTGGAGGATGAAGTGGTCTCTGCCTCGTTACAGATATTGTCCTTTAGGCTAAGAATAGATTTCTCGATTTGAATCACCTCCTCGAAGGCTTCTAATAATGTTTCTTTCTTAGACCTTTTTACCCAGATTGCTATGTTTTGGTGTAGGGCTTTTGTGTAGTATGTGACGATAAGATTTTCAGCAGGCATTGAATCTGTGGGGATTCGATTCTTTAATGTTATAAACCTTTGATTGAAGTATTTTATTTTTTACTTGGGGTTCATCTTTAAACTAGAGAGTTTCATGAATAAGACTTCAGGAGATTTGTCGTCTCCAAATTTCTCAAGGAAACAAGATTCAAATCTTTCACAAGATACAATGGTGTGGGGTTATTGGGAAAAGTACTAGGTAGAGGCATTTCCCTCAAATGTATATGGAAAAAATGTACATACTATGTCTTTGTGTTCAACACTATGGAGCCTAATGGCTAGCATGATTTTTTAATATGATCCTCAACAATCTGCTTGGAATCTAGATCGAATTTAGGGAGCCATTTCTCTAGATGTTTAGGCAAAGGATGTTGGGGTCCAGGTATGGCCACCGCATCTTGATCAAGCCAAGTTCTGGTGGGATTATTTGGATTTTCCATAAGCATGGGTGGTGTCGAAGGCTGAGATGAAGAACTACCTTCATCTGATGATTCTTCTCCTAAAGAAGAAGGAGATGAAGGGGGTGGTGATGGTGGAATACCAGATCCTCCTGCTGCAGGAGTGAAGATATGATCTGGATCTGTAGGGTTTAGGGTAAGACCAGTGCCTTAAAGTTTCTCCCTAATATCAGAGAAGTCTAATGGTTGATTTAATGGCCGACCTGGTTGTCTGATATGGGCCAAATCACCGTGTGTCCTTATAAGGGATTGACGAACAATTTCTTGTACATCGGCCCCTGGGGGGTTTGGTGTTACTGGTTCAACGGTAATCCGTGGATTGTTATTTGATGTGGTTTTTGTTTGAGAGACAATGTTGTCGTCATAATGACTTCTTGTTACTATAGGTGAATGAGTAGGTGGGAGAGGAGTCTTACGACTTCCATATGCCATCAATAGTATCCAGGCCCTCCTTCTAGTGCCATTTGTTGACGGGCGAAAATGATCGCTTGTCAACTGGAAGAGTGAATCCGGTTCGGGGTTGTCTAATTAACCCAAGTCGTTTGGATTGACTCACTCTGACGGGTTTAATGGCTCTGCTGGCCAATCTAAAGTCCTAAAGGAAATGAAATAAATAAATAAAAGAAACGAAATAACTCACTAATTACTAATCACTGATATATACATGTACATCTAAATATATATACAGTTTATTTAAATAATATTTATATAATAGTTCTCTTTATCTAATTCATATATACAAGATATACAAATAATGAGTTTTAATCTGAAGTCTTAAAAAATCAAATGTATAATGGTTCTTTTGATGAAAGTAGATAAATAAAGAAAAAAATACTATTTGTTTTTTAGTTTGTTCTTAATCTATATGCATTCATAAGATCAAATATTAAACTACTATTTAAACAGAAAAATGTAGATAGTGAAAATTATACTAGATATAAGAATTTCGATCATAAACAAGAAAATAAAAAAAGAACAGACTAACCTATTAATCACTTGAATAGTATGCATCCAACTATTTGCGTAAATCGTACATCAGCCCATCCACAAGATAAATCTGTTGTGTATCTTCACACTGTTTGGGATAAACGCCAAACTGTACATTGACTAGTGTATTTAATTGATAAAACGACAGGAGGCAAAATAATAACTGTGATATAATAGACTGCAAGTAATAACACATAAGATAAATCCAACAGTTACAGCTTGCATTTAATCAATCAACATGTTTAAGGTAAATCTCATAATATGAATTGAATGAACATTCATTGTTTTCATAAAACTGAAGCATAAAATCGTGAACTATGAAAGAATAACTATCTTGACAACATACTAATCCACGGAGACGAAAGTTATCAACAATCATCAAATTATCAAGATAAAAAAATTATAGACAACAACAACATTTACAAATGGCTAAAGCATAAATGCAAATACTTGTTATGTCCAAATTCGATTATAAGTTGTTCACAACTAGCCCCTGGCCAGGATGACCAGATTACAAAAAATAATGGGTTTATAAGGCCTTCAGAAAGGTAATTGTTTCCTCTTCTGATATCAGATATTGATTACAAAAATAGAAGGGGGATACAACGACCCAGATCCTACTAAATCCTCTAAAGATAACAAAAGTTTATTTCTGTTCATACAAAATGTATCAAAGACATGACTAGAAAGTCTCAAAGATGCCTCAGATCAATTGGTAACCATGAACTCCTAAATATATTGAAAGGAATAAGAAAAATAGAAATATTTAGGTACATATTCACCCATAAATTTGCAAATTTTGAATTAACATAACTGGCTACAGAATCTTGTGACTCTGTAGCTAGTTATTTTAGTAAATGAAATCCAATTTATTGAAAGAACAAAGCAATCTAGTTTTAACAAATAATCCTATTTTAAGATAAAAGGATCATACCTCCAACTGTAAGATCAAATCATATCAGACAATCTTGGAATTTACTATGGTTGTTGCAGCCTAAACATTTTTAAATATTACATTGCCTGTAGTCTTCATACATTTTTATTTTCCTTGAATGACAGATTCAAGCCTATAGATTTTATTAGTTAAGGTATCAATCTGATCAGTGAGAGCCTTAACCTATGACTGTAGGATGGGTACATCAGTTTAGTATTTATCGATCCAGAAACAACAAACGTCACGCTTTTACTGAGTGATGGTCTCTTGGGAACAAACATGATTGTGAACCAGAGCATCTTCAACACAGACAATAGATTCATTACCCAATTTAATACCAGAAAACTATGCATTATGTTTGAGATAGGGAGGTAAATTTTCCACAAAGTTATAGGGCCGATCAAGGTGTGGCTCGAACAAAAGGGGATATTCTTTAGCGAGGAACCTATTGATTTCAGAGTCCGAACTCTCATGGACCTCGATCATGCTGATCGAGCTCACATGAGGGTTCGACTTGTTACGAAGCCTCCTCGAAATTAGCCTCCCGACTCTCTTGTTCTTAAAATTTATATCAGCATAGCTTTTAGATATCTTGCCTGTAGATTTCTTTAAATTTTTAACAGAGTCCTCGAGATGTGTAGGCTTCCTATGGGTCTGCTCAACAACCTTTGGATCAAGTAAGAGTTGTTTGTAGGAGGGTGAGACACAGGCATGGGTAGGTGAGAGGGGCGTGGTAGGGTAGACAAGGGTCTCTTCAACCACGAATTTGTCGACCTCCTGCATATCAGGGTTACCATAACCGTTTATGGTTATGAATGAATCCCAACTACCATTATACAACTCTAATTGATGCACAAGCAATATTTTTATTAAGCCATGATGGAAGAGGCTCGAATCTGATCGTTGTTTTTATACCTTTTGTCCATTTTATAAAGGCTCCTCAATAAATAATACGGCATGTTCAAAGGAAACCCCATAAAATTCATAATCAAACACAAATGATAAAGAAACACAAGACCGAAACATCCTTCACAGGTGAAAAACTATTTTAACACGGCAAGAAGATCGTGCCAGTGAACTTTCAATAAAGAGATGGGCATACCTTTGTCACATCCTTTTATCTTTCGAGATGTAAAGAGAAGAGTCGAAGGAACTTATTCCACCTTTTCATTTTTGAACCACCTTTGACTGCTTGCAGGAAGTCTTGTAGATTGACTCAAGAAATATTTTGTAACCTCAAGTTGGATATCACCCACCTTATCTCTACACCCATCAAAGGAGAAAGAGAATTACTGGAAGTTTGTAAATTGAAACCCTGAAATTTTCTAAGGAAAACAAGCCAACCATTACTCTCCAGATCTTCTCTGGCATCGTCATATAAGAGCAGAGTTTGAATGCCATTAGGTTAGACTCTAATGACAGGAGCCATACTGGATGAAAGGGTAATCAATCAAGCACAGCGTGCAGGCAGGGTTTGTGAGATAGATCCATACCCCGAGCCCAAGAAACACCAACAGTGAGCGACGTATGAGCAGAAAACTCATAACAATAAGATGGGCGTTAATTGATATGCATGCGAAGAGGGTTTGAAAAGCCCAAGACTAGTCTTGGAAATGATGGTTGACTGCAAATCATATTTCCACCTTTCATAAAGTACAAGCCAGTACCATAGCATTAAAAGGAAATGAGTGTGAGAAATAGTGGGTTGGATCATATGGTTCGTGAGGTTTGAAAATCGAAAATCGAAAACCTAGTAATGAAGAAACATATAACCAAGAATCAAACAACAACAAAAAACCATGCCAATGCTCAAATAAAAAATGTCCTTTGTTGATATAACTATCAATCCCTAAGCATGCTTGGTGTTCAAGGAATCGAAACAAAGAGAATAGTTCTTCATGGAAAGGAACAAGGTTTCATTAATAAACTGTAGAAACAATTTGCCTTTAATAAATTTTGAAAGAGAATGGTAACACAGCCATAAGTTTTCATGCTTCATTTTCATGCTTTTAGTCATGAACGGAGCATGAAAAAACAATAGGGAAAAGTGACAACTTACAACTGTCATTTCGAAAATTGCTCATGAAGAGTAATAAAAATTCATGACCCCAGTTAGGCAGCTATATAGATCATTTAATTGATATAAAATGTTAATAATTATGTTGGGCTGCCAGCAGTACCTTCTTTAGCTTATTAGAAGTCTCTTCATGGTCATCTTCGAGTTGTTGGTTGGTTGCCTTTAGTTGCTCGTTTTCCTTATTGATATATCTATTCAGTAGTTGCTATTCACTTACCTCTTGTTTTAGTGCTTGATTTTGTTTTCGTACCTCCTCAATATTATTTTTCATCTGTCCTTTTGTTAAGATCTTCATTGACCCCATTGTTTCTGGGTGGATGTTTCCTCTTTCCTCCACTTCCTCCCTCATCCCACACAAATTAATAGTAACTTGTTCCTCAGTTATGTTAGGGATTTCATCCTAGACTAGTAGGTCTAGGGAAGGGGAGGTAAGATCTATTGGGTCTACATGTGTAAGAGGACCGACAACTGCTTTTCCTTTCTTTTCCATGCTCCTTGTGGTTCTTTTATAAGGGGGTGATCGATCAAAAGTGCTAACAAGTTTCCTTTTCCTCTTTTCTTTCTATGGAATGGTTATGAGAGGTTGTTCTAACGATTGTTCATCTTTATGGTTTGAGATACTCTTCTATTTCCTCAAGGGTTTTGACTTATGACCCTTATCCTCAAGTGATACTACTGAGATCTCCTCTACTAATTCGTAATTGCCTTTCGATTCTTGAATTTTAAGAGTCTTATTAATTGAGGAAGAGGGCCCTACTTGTTTATTAGCTTTATCTTTTTGGCTCACTCCTTTGGAGGATGATGGAGTTACCTTTTATTTATTTCCCTTTTTCCCCCTAGGTTCCTTGTCTTCATCTGGAGAAGGTTGGGCTTCCTCTACAGGTTCATTTTCCGTGGGAAGGTGTTGAGTGATGAGGTTTTTCCAACTAAAAAATTTATTCATGATCTGATGTATAACTAGAATTTTGATAAGACCCTGATGATACATACTAGTCTTATCAGTTTTAGATAAGGATTTGACACCTATCACCATATTGTTCAGGCTCATCCATAAAAATTATGGAAGTCAATTTCAGGACCTCCTTCAAAGTGAAACAAAAGACTAAGATGATATAGGAAAGTTACAACATACCTTCCTTCACAAGTGAGGAATCATTGAAGACTAGAAAGAATTAGATGATATTCTTCCTTGATATAGTTTCTAGAAATCCCCTTTTTCCAATCAGGGTGTTGATGGTCTTCCTTCATAAATATTTGGCACATTTCCTTCTTGATTCCTACTCCTTTGAAATACTTGTCTCCTCTACTAGGTAATCTCGTGGCCTCCCTTAAAGTTGCTTCATTGATTTTTAGTTGTAGATTTCCTATGTGTACAATATCTCCATCGTAACTCTTGATAAATGCAAGAGATACCCTCTCATGACAACCTGTGAATTTTTCTAAAAACGACATCCATCCCACTCTATCATACTTATATCTACATAACTGGAACTCTTCGGTCTCCCTATAAATCTGGAAGACCGATCATGTCTACTCACAACCATCCTTATAAACTATGAGTGTAAACCAGGTTGTAGTGTAAGATTTCAGTCAACTGTGAGCGTAAGGGTTTTGGTATTGGATATCGCGGAGAGGAGTAGGTTCTAAACTGGAGAAAGATGGGTAGTGGCAAGAAAAAATAGTGATGTTGTCAATAATTGGAAAGGTGTGTTTAAGTAAAGATGTTGCAAAGGAAATTAAGATGATATGAGGCTCACCTGGATGGCTTCGCCACCCAGATGAGCCATTTCATTTATGCATGTTAGTGCAATGATGGGAACAAGATGTTTGGTAGAAAAACATCATTTTTTGGGGGGATAGGAAATTGGACCTCTAAGCGGTGAATTTGATGTTGAATCGTGCAACATGACACAAGGTAGATTCAAGATTACTTAAGGATGAAGCACATTCTTGGTTTAGGTTCATGGCTCATCATTATTGCGCATGATCATTTTAGTTCATACCCACATCCACACATTTGATGTGATTTTTTCGTCAACATCTTTTCAAGAACTTATGTGGTGAGGAAATTGATCAAGGTTAAGCATATGGGTATGAGGGAGGTAAAAGTTAGGCACATGGTTTTAACAATAAGGTCATAAGATCTAGTATACACTTCCATACCTATTATAGTTTTATAAGCAAAGGAAAAAAAATAATACCATGTTACCTTTGCTTTTACCATTGTAGAACCAATACCCATAGCATATGTGATTGCCTTTGTATTTGAAGCTTGCAGATTATCAAAGTTCATCTTTTTAGGCTGTAGTTTTCTGGAGGCTTAGTACTGGAATTTCCTGTACTTTATGAAACTTGTTTATTTTGTGCTTGTCTTTAAATTTCTTCCTTTGTTTCTGGTTCTGCAAGGTTTTAAGGTGAACATGATGGTCTCTGAAGATGAGATGTGAGTTTGGAAAAGAGTTCTGAAAGGGGATCTTTGACCCTCCCCCATGCCAAAGATGGTGCATGTCCTTATGCAAAAAGATTTGACACACTGTATCACAATGGAATACAATTTATAAGAGAAGAGAAACTAAATATAATTCCAGAAGGACATTTTCCACCTAGCATATGATCCCATTCCCTATTTGTTGTTCAAAAATAAAATTTCCTTTCTTCTGATGACTTAGTGGAAAGTGAAACATTCAACAATGAAAACAGGGAGGTTTTTATATTTTTCCATAAGAACAGATCCAACCTAACTTCCTTCAGAGATTTACTATCATTAGATGTTATGGATAAATTTCATAGTATAAGTAGATTAGACTCCCTAGTTAGGGTCCCACTCTTAAGAAATTTCCTTCTTAGGTAATGTAGAATTTAGATGTCAGACCGGTAAAGTTGAGTTAGGGTAATTCTCAAATGGACATTTGCTTGTAGCATTCATTTTTTTTGTTAATATTGAGTTTGTATATTATAAATGTCAATGGTGACATTTGCTTGTAGTATTCAGTTTTTAAATGACACAAGTGAATTTTTCAATCAAACAAGTATAAATGAGACATTTGTCAACCAGAGCCCACTGCGAGCAAGCCTGTTCAGTACTTTGGTGGGGTGGTTGTGATATTTAGTGAGAGACATACCTTCCCTAGGTAGAATGCCCCATTGCCAACAGGCCTGTTCAGTACCCTGATGGGCTTGCCTAGTCATACCACAGACCAATACCCATTGCCAACAAACCTATTCAATATCTCGGTGGGTTAGTCTCTTAAACCCTTTTTCCATGAGAGGCTTCTTGTCCATAGTCACCTATTTTAGTTTTTGTTAAGGAGTGATTTTTCATAGGTGACAGGGGGAGGCTCTTCTGAAAACCTTTTTACAGGCTGGGATGGTATTGGGTTAGAAGTTATACTCTCTTATTTGAATGTCTCTAAAGTTTTTTCAGAAGGAAAAATAAACTTATGTATGTACATTATTTCCTTAGAATGATCCAGATGTATGATCTGTCTGTGTTTGTCCATAAGAGAATGACCTAATGCTACCTTAGGGTACTGATACATCCCCTTCCATAAACAATTTCCTAGTGTGCCCAAGACAGAGAGTGTTCATCTACTCATATGCTACTCTCTAGTAAAGATAATCTAGTGATTACTGTTGAGCTCTAGTTAGGGTGAAATAGTTACTTATAGGCTAATATTTTTTATCCCTTTAATCATTCTGAAATACTGGTGCTATTTGTAATGTATTTTTTATGAAGGAAACCTCTAGACTTTAAATCATATTAAGCATGGTTCCTTAGAAAACATAGGTAAAATATATTATATCTTCTTTGTCAAACAATAGAACCAAAAGAAATTAAAATACTTCCTTTTAGCCAGCAACAAAACCAAAACAAATTAAAATACATCCTGTTAGCCAGCAACATAACCAAAATAAATTAAAATACTTCCCTTTGGCCAGCAACAAAACCAAAAGAAATTATTTCTTCTAAAGATATACTATTTGATGTTGTAGTCAGTTCCTTGGTTCCTGGTTCCAGATTAAGTGGTTGTTTCATGACTTCACACTTCATCATATATTAAAATAGTCATATAATATATGTCTTGATAGTACCGTATAAGGATATACTTCTGGTACCAGACCAACATAGGACTACTGGTACTAGACTAGAACAAAATTTTTGGTACCATAGAAACACTGTTGTTACCAGAGAAACACTATTGGTACCAGACCAGAACAAAGTATTGTTGATTCTTACAAACTGATGTTTTAGAAAGTTCATGAAAGATCAAATAAATTATATAAATCTACTAACAAAATAAAGTGCAAAAGTAAAAAAAAGGAGGTAAGAATCTATTGTTACCTTCATCTTATTAACAAAACACAGTCCACACACCTATGTACAAAAGTTTTAAAAGTAAATCAATCAATCAATTTGGATCAGTAGGAAGATACCCTTCCTTACTGATCACATGCATATCTAAATTCTATATCACACATGTCAAAAATTCCTCTTTTGACAAGGGTTTGTTATAAATTCTTAATCAGTGCCCATTCACGAGTATGGGTGTCTTATGTTCATCAATTGTATTTATCCTTATTGA
>ML819141.1:109222-119979 GCA_009831015.1 Picea engelmannii | reverse complement strand
GAGAAATAATTCTTTATGGACAAGGTATCCAACACCTGATCAATAAATGGTAAGGGAAAATAATCCCTATGGGTGGCTTTGCTCAACTCCCTTAAGTATACACATATTCTCCACTTACCATTTTTCTTGGGAACTATGACAAGTGGAGACAGCCATTGACTATCTGAAATGGGTATATGAGATTGGCTTGAACAAGTTTTTGCAATTCCTATTTTACAATATCTTTGAGGGTTGGATTCATCCTTCTCTGAGGCTATCTAACTGATATGATTTGGTCATTAGTGTAGATATGATGTGTGCATGTGTCGGGGTTAATTCCTTTCATGTCTGCATAATCCCATGAAAAGGCATCAATTTGTCTTTGGATCATTTCAATTACTTGTGTATTTTGTTATGGTTCCAAACTAGATTTGATATACAAAGGTTTTCAAGACAACACAAGTTAAATACTTTATTCATTCTTTGAGGAAGCTAGTGATAAAGTATATAATTGAGTGATATCAGGGTGCCAAGTTTGTTGGAATTCGGAACTGAAAATATGTGACAATTCTGCAAAAGACATAGGATATTCAATGCAGTTTGTATTAGCTAAAATAAACTTAAGACTTGTTCATATGATTGTTCTTGCATTCCTTTTACTTTTTCAAGTGTTAATAGGGGTCTGATGAAATATTCCTCTCCATAAGGGTTTTCTAGCCAAGCATGCATCTCTTGTGCCGATTCGGAAGGAGGGAAGAGGACAAGCTTTTGGCTATGTGTACCATTGGATATAGTCATCTCGCGAGACTAACAACTGATAAAGGCATCTATTGTGGCCAACCAAGGGCGTCCAAGAACCATAGTATGCCCTGGTTTGGAGGATGATTTGGAATAGATGACTAGAAAGTCTACTGGATACTCTCAAGAAGCTAGTGTGATTGTGACATCATCTAAACTTCCTGTAGGGCTAATGATTGACTTATCTGCCAACTCTATCATGGTTTTGGTTGGCCTTAACTGGTTTATTTGGAGTTTTTGCATAGTGTCAAAAGGAATTACATTAATTGCTTCACCCAAATCAATGAGTGTGTTTGGTAAGGAAATACCATTAATTTCAACAGTGACTACTGGATTCCCAGGGTCATTATATTTATATGGAATTTCATAAATAAATTCAGATAATTGTCCTACCACCTAAACAAGGGGAGGATCCTTCTTCTTCCTTCCCTTGTTTAGGTGGTAGGATATCCTTATTATTTTCCCTTATTATTTTGGAATATATGGGGATATCCTTGATGGCTTGTAGTAGAGGTATTTTTATACATAGATTTCGTAACTCATCCTCTATGTCTGTGTGCAAGGGTGGGTGAGGTTTCTTTTCTAATAGTCTTTCGGGATAGGGTTGAAGATTAACTTGTTGAGATACTCCTATGGACTGAGAAGTGGTTGAAATATGAGGGGGATTCTCTCCTTCTATAGGGGTGGTCTGAGTATTTTCTTGTTCAGAATAATTATCATTTTCTTCTTGAATTATTGCTCCAGAATTTGATTGATTTACAACTTTCCCTAATCTTAGTTGAATTTTATAGGTGGGAAAGGTTTGGACTTTTTCATTCTACATAGGGTGGGTGGGTTGATTATTAGGGTTAGGAATTGGCTAGGAAGAGATTATTGTTGGTCTAGGAGGGTTGTGGGCAGCTTGGTTTTGTGACTGTTGATTGGCATTTATAGGTGCTTGTTGTTGGTGGTTAGGGTTCAAGGGTACTGCAAATTGTTGTTGTATAGGAGGTGGAAGTAAATCTTGTATATGAGGTGGGTTAAATCCAGGTAGTAATTGGAAAATGTTTGCAGGATACTGCAGATATGTCATGTAAGAGGGACTTCTATACACAGTTCCCCTCCAACCTTGTTGCCAAGGTTGAGTTTGAGCTTGTTGAGGTGTCCATTGGGGATAGGGAGTTGGAGAAGGACCCCATTATTGTTGTTGACATTGTGTATTAGGGTCATAAAATGCATTGGGGTTTTGTGCTCTCTAAGGCCTCCTAGCAAGGTACGGTTGTTCTTGTGAGACTCCTCCTCCCCTATAGATGTCTTGCAGCTCAAGAAAAGTTGAACATTCAGATGTGGGGTGATCTAGTGTACACAGGACACAGACCTCTATAACATTTAATGGGCATTCTTTCTCAGGGTGCCTCTTTCTACATCTAGGACAAAAGATTGCAAAAACAACATCTTCTTCTTGCTTCTTTTTCAGTTTTAGGGTATCTAACTGGTTATTGACTATGCTCAAGATGTTTGTTTTAAAGTTTTCTAATAAGTTTCCTAACTCGATTCTAGTGATAGTCCCTGAGTTTTGTCTTGAATTTCTGCTAAACGGGTCTCTTGGTCCTTTGCATGTTTTAGCTTGTCCTCTTGAGTATCTCCTATAGTAATCTGCAATTTCTGCAAAGGGATTTTGGTGCACATCTCATGAACTTAACAAATTTAAAACTTCTCTGCAGACATCTCTAAGAACTTTCAAAAATATTGTTCTTACGACAGATGGGTCTCTGGTGAATAATTTTGATTTCTGATAGTTGTATAAGAACCTTTCTAAGTAGTCTTCAGGGTTTTCATCTTTTATTTGTTGCATTTTAAAAATGTCATTTTTAGCATTATCCTTACAATAGTCTCGGTATTTTTGTAAAAGTGTGTCTTTCATCTGATCCCAAGAGAGAATTTTATTTTCTCCTAAGCTCATGAACCATCTCAAGGCTGAGTCTTTTATTGTGGCTGGAAAGAGCTTAAGTTTTTGGGCATCGTCTGAGTATTTATAGCTTCTACATAATATGTCAAACTAGAATAAAAATAAGTTTGGATATTCGGTTGACATACCTATGAAAGTGGGTAATGATGACAGTGGGATGTTCTTCATGCTAATGTTTCTAGAAATATCCAATATTGGAAACCCGAAAATCTCAGTCTCAGTGGCTCCATTCTCATTTCCTTCTTCTTCTACCATTTCTCTAGGTATTCCTCCTCCACTGATAGATGGTTCAAAAAATGTCTTTTGTGTGTCTTCTAAATGTTCAGTACCTTCAACAAAATCATGTTATGTCTTCCCCAATGTTGTCTCTTTAGTTCTAGGTTCTTCTTCTGGAGCCTCACTGGCCTCCTTTGAACTTCCTCCTGGTGGAATTTTCCCTACACCAATGTCAGTTGAATTAGTGGGTGCGGGGGGGTTGTTTTTGAATCTTTAGAGCTTACAAATCTACCCTTATTATCTCTATATCTATGCATAAAATAAAATTTTAATACTTAACTCAAAAATTTTGATTCTATATGGAAGGTAAGAAGGAAACTTGGCTTTAGAGAACCCCAATCTAGTGTCCACGTGGCTCTTCAGTCATGTATTAAAAATTTTATCCTCCTCCCTCAAGTATCCCTTAAAATCATTCAAAAACTATGCAAACAATCTAAGCTAAAATCACTTCCTACCGTTTGCAACTCCCCGACAATGATGCCAAAATGTTGTGATGCTTATATGATTAGTATAATGCACTCATTAATTATCAATTCAGGATTCATAATCAACAGAGTGACAAGACACCAGTAAGAGAGATAATTCTATTGTCACGAGTATAGAAATAATCTAGATTATGCTACTAAGAATAAAGAAAACTATCAAACTGAAACACACTTTTGGTTGTCCTTCACAAAGACGTTATCTACTCCATTGTGGCACATGAACATATGAGATGGATTTCTTTATCAGATCAACTCTGTTATCTGACCCAGAAATCTAACTATGCAATCACACTTTGAAAAGGAAATCACACATCAATCATCAAGGTATAGCATGGGTAGTTCAATAGCTAGTATATTGGGTATGTTGTGGTTCACAATAATCTATTGTGAACTTCACTAGTTCTTTTCCAAATATGCTTGAAAATTGTTGCCAACAGCTATGTTTACTAAGAGAAACCAAATCCATAAGAATAGAAACAGGGTGTATGTGAAAACATAGTAAATAAGGATCTTAAGAAATCATGTAATCAAAATCCTAAAATGAATTGTGCTACTAACATCTGAAACTGTCAGAGATAATGAATCAAGTAGAGAAATCAAAGCTTCAACTAATCTAACAATTACACTACTGAAATCAAATGCTAATACTAATCTACAAATATGCTGACCTTTGTTGGGTGGTGGACCCTTACCACTTCAACAAGTCAACAACTGGAGTCTATAGTAAGTTGGTCTTCAATCCACACATCACTCTTACTCAAATATTAAAACATAAAATTAGACTATTCTAACAACACAACTCACATCCATTCATAAATGATCAAGACATGGAAATAAATGACATTCTTCTATTAAAATTCAAACTCAAGATATGTTCTACAAGATGCAACGCTACTTCACAAGTTGTATTATGCTATCTCCTGATATCTCCCACCATCCTTTCCACGACTATTTAAACAGTCTCAGTCGTGAAACACAAGGAGGTGAAATCTTTAGCAGATCATCAATAGTCAAATTTCTACATTTGGTTACATATTTTAAGCTTCATCCTCATGACACAAAGTGTATGAGGATGAAGCAATAATAAAACTAGCTTAACATAGTCTTGCTAGAAACTTTGATGATTTAATAAACATTCAAAAATTATCTTAGGCACGATATGGAGATAAACTTGGCACACTTTGTTTCCTATATTGGTATTGGATTGTGACATGTGATATACGGTAGATAGTACAAGATCTGAACAACATGCAATTGGTTGGTACCATACTAGAACAGTCTGTGGACGTTGGTACCAAATCACGACAATGAATGATTTGCGGGTACCAGATATGAACAGAAGGTGCCCTTGGTATTGGATTCAGATAGTGGGTGATATGGCACATAAGTACCGGATGGCTTGGCTGAAATAGAAGTGTCGAACTTGTCCAAAGGTCAAAGGTTATACATGGGAAAATATGAGATGGATTTATTTGACATATCAACTCTGTTATCTGACCCAGAAAGATAACTATGCAATCACACTTTGAAAAGGAAATCACACATCAATCCTCAAGGTATAGCATGGGTAGTTCAAAAGCTAGTATATTGGGTATGATGTGGTTCAAAACAATATATTGTGAACTTCACTAGTTATTTTCCAAATATTCTTGACTATTGCTTCCAACATCTATGTTCACTAAGATAAATCAAATCCATAAGAACAAAAATAGGGTGTATGCGAAAATAGAGTAAATAAAGATCTTAAGCAATCATGTAATCAAAATCCTAAAATGAATTATTCTACTAACATCTGAAACTATCAGAGATGATGAATCAAGTAGAGAAATCAAACCTTTATCTAATCTAACAATTACACTACTGAAATCAAATGCTAATACTAATCTACAAAGATGCTTCCCTATGTTGGGCGGTGGGCCCTTTATGCTTCAACAGGTCAATGACTGGAGTCTACAGTAAGTTGGTATTCAATCCACACATCACTCTTACTCAAATCGTAAAACATAAAATTAGACTATGCTAAAAGATCAACTCACATTCATTCATAAATGATCAAGACATGGAAATAAATGACATTCTTCTATTAAACTTCAATCTCATGATATGTTCTACAATATGCAACGTTGCTTCACAATTTGTATTATGCTATCTCCCTATATCTCCCACCATCCTTGTGTTATAGGATAACTCGGTAGGTGCGGACACTGACAAATCTCCCTAGATCCATTTGGATCTAGAACAAAGCAAGACAGAACATGACTCTTTCCCTAGATTTTGACCATTGAATTAACTAGGAGGCAAGAACAAATAGCATACCTTATTATCGCTTCCTATGGTCTTTGTTGCTCCTTCTTCGCTCCAGTGCTCTCGTGAAGCCAAGACCAAGACAACACAAACCAACCAAAGTGAAGATAACACAATTTATTCAATAGTCAATCTATGTATATGATCAAGGAATTATACAATAAAGTGAAAATAGCTTTATGGGAAAGGGAGATGCCATTGTATAATATTAATGGAAAGTAAAGATTACAACCTGATCCTTTATGTCGCAAACTTCCTTTTGATGAATCCTGGCTCTGACACACACACTTGCTCAATCCTTGCATGAAGAAGATCAAATCCTCTTGGTAGACTTACTAGAGTCTCCAAGCTGTCGTTCAAGCTTCAGTCCTTCACACAGTTCTTTCACCAATTCTCTAATGAATCTTGCTTAACCTTTTTGATAAGAATTCCCTCAATATATAGGAGAGAATGAATTAGTTACTTGGATAAGAATGATCCCACAATATCTAGGAATCCAGTACTAGGATAACTATTCGAATGCCAACTCATCATTCTAGAAGATTCCCTTCTAGAAACATCGAGAATTCATCTTTTTCCATGCTTTAGGAAGAGTTCGCACCCTAGCAGTTCAACATAGTGTGAACTTCTCACACCCTGGCTTAAGGCAGCCTGCGAGAATCAGGCATTCTCGCAGGAAAATATACTAGCAGCCTGCAAACCTTCTTCAAAAATGAGATTTCTGGAAAGAGAAGAATGTAACTTTTCTCAGGAGAAAGTTCTTATGAAGAGCCTGAGTACACCATCATCAATACGTCATGATGATGACCAAAATCATGGGTAACACCTTGCCACAACTATTTAAATAGTCTCAGTCGTAAAACACAAGGAGGTGAAATCTTTAGCAGATCAACAATTGTCAAATGTATACATTTGGTTACATATTTTAAGCTTCATCCTCATGAAACGAAGTGTATGAGGATGAAGCAATAATAAAACTAGTTTAACATAGTATTGCTAGAAACTTTGATGATTTAATAAACATTAAACAATTATCTTAGGTACGATCTGGAGATAAACTTGGCATACTTTATTTCTTGTATTGGTATCGGATCATGACAGGTGAGATACAGTAGATAGTACCAGATCCAAACAACACGCAATTGGTTGGTACCAGACTAGAACAACCTGCGGACATTGGTACCAGATCACGACAGTGAATCAATTACAGCTACCGGATTTGAAAGGAGGGTGCCCTTGGTACCAAATTCAGACAGTGGGTGATCTGGTGCATAAGTATCGGATGGCTTGGTTGACATATAAGTGTCGGACTTTTCCAAAGGTCAAAGGCTATACATGGCAATTTTAAACATAAGTTCATGAAATATTTAATCTCCTAGCTTAATAAACCACAAAATGCATGAATTCAAATATACTTTACCCTATGACCTTATAAGTGGTTGGAGGTAGTGTTCTTTGTCATTTATCCAAGCCTAGGTATGCCAAAAATTATAAATGAGGAGTATAATATGGTAATGGGGATGTCAATATAGAGGCTCAACACATCCTTTTTTTTTTTTTTTTTTAGTTTAGTTTTCATTGTTGATTATTCATATCTTTCTTTATTTCTTTGTTTGTAGCTTGTAGGTTCACTAACCTATTAATTGTTGTTCTGTGTTTCTTTGTTGTCTTACCAAGGAAATCAAATGGGTCTCTTTTTCCTCACACTTTTGATAAAAAACCCCAAACATATTGGTGACCATACTAGGGATTGGAATCCATATTCCTCCTCAACTAGACTATTTGAGTTTTTTTTTCACTTTCCGGTGTTTGCAGGCTTGAACAACGACCTATATTACCCTTCAGATACCACAATTTGGTCATGTGTGGGATGAATTCATTTCAAATTTTTCTCTCAAAATTTATCTGCATACGCGTGGGTTCGGGTCTAATAGCCGTATGAACCACGTAGTTTTGTGTATTGTCTACACTCACAAACTACACATAGTGTGCATAGTACATGACTATCTCACTGCATAGCCGCACACAAGTCTTTTTTTTTTCAAATTGTAAGGCTTGGTGAGCCCATTTTCATCAGCTAGCTTAGGCTTACTCTATGCACCTTGTAAAATGCATAGAAAAAATGATTTGGATTTATTCTTGCATAGATACATATCCCACATAGTCACTTAGGGGGATAAAAAAAACTTTGCATATTTTACTTCCTTGGTTTCCACGTGGATGTCCTAGTGTAGAATTCGAAACTTAAGAGCATTGCAGATTATTTTTTTCTTTTTTAATTCATCACATTAAATCAGGACCAGGGAATATTTTAACAATATTGGAGTATGCTCTTTCCTCGCACCTTAGTGTGACCTTAGAAATCATAAAAAGAGATTGTTCAAATAAATATCCATCTCCCTCTCAAAATCAACCATTTTAGGAGAGGCCAGTACCTCTTAGTTCTCATTTCATGCAACTAAATCAACCATTTTAGGAGAGGCCAATATCTCATACTTTTATTATTGAAACATAATATAAAATATATGTAAGGTCCCACACATGCCCATATGTGGACAATCTTAGGATAGTTTCAATTTTTTAAAGAAAACAACCTAGGAAGTTTAAGGATTTGTAAGGGCCCATACATGCCTTCATGTCTACAATATAAGATAGTTTCGAAGATTTCTTAGATTAAATAACATTCTAGGAAGATTAAAATCTCAACAGTAAGGACTCACATGTTCACCATGCTAGTTACCTAGGGATTTTTTAAATTTTTGCAAGGATTGTTTGTGAAACTTAGTAAGTTAAAAGTAAGAAAGATTTGTAAATGACCAAGCAATGTCTACGTGTTAAAACATTTCTCACTAACTTAATAAAAACCATTACACACTTTCACCTATTTCACACCACATCACCACATATTCAAAAGATTTTTACTAGAGACTTTAAACTTTATTATGATCTTCTCCCCGCTCCCATGAGTGATCGAGGAGGATCAGAAGGTATTCATTTGTTTAGTGACAACATTTTTGTAGCACCACTTTTAAAAATTGAAGTTGACCCATGACTCCAAATTCAAAGCATACTTCCACATCCTAAAATCAATCATAAAAAACAATATTTCTAACCTCCAGAGGAGGAACACCAAAATAAAGTTGTAGTCTAAGTTAGTATTTTGGGGATAGGTATCCAAATAAATCCTCATTATATTTTCTTCATTGGACCTTAGAAATTTGAGAAGTAGGGTACCAAAATCCTGCCAATCAATAATTTTTACACCATAGGGTAGGGAGACACTCATGAATGCTTGAAGGTCGAGGTCCAGTTGTTTTGTGCGTGCCTCCTTGGGTTACCAAACCCTTGGAAGGAATCTAGCCTATGATCAATTTCTGAGGTGGGAAACCCAAATTCTATGCTTGATCGAGGCGGCTTAGTGATCAATTCTCGGTTTTATCTACCCAATGTGGAGGTTGTGGGATGAAATCGCACCTCAATTAGATTTTGAATGACTGTTGGGAAATATCTCGAGTACTTTCAGGATATTCCCCCTTTCACCCCTCATTATAATTGATTGTTCATCTATTCACTAAATTCTTCTCAAGTGGGTTCTCTCCCCACCATTGAGTGATTTTTTGGAGGCTCAGTTTTATTTTAGAGGAATTATTTTAGGTATATTAGGACACATGCATTGTATTCCCCCCCACAGGCGGATGATACCCTCAACCGTCTTACATTGTTACTTTTTTATGTATGATTTCCATCATTACATTACATACAATTTTAAAAATACATTGTTGAGATAGTTTACAAAGAACTGGCTCTATTAATCCCCTTCACCACCAATTGAACACATCCACATATATGTTAGCACCATAGGGGAGCCACAACATCCTTGACGGTCTCGACGTTTGATAAACCTCCCCCCAATTTTGGGAGGTGTGCCCAATTTGGTTGAAACATTAGAACAATCATCACACACACTACTAAGTTCCATGGTTCTAGGATTAGTCTTTCTTTGATCGACCTTGCTGGGCTCCGATACCCAAAAAAACTCACCCACTAGTCCTCCACCATAAGGAGGTGGAGCCCAACCTTCTTCGCAAGGTACAAACTCCCAACCATCCTCACAAGGAATATCTTCTCAACCACATCAGACCATGGATGGTACACCCCCATCCATGCCATACTTGGCATCTCTCACCATCCCAAACTTTACCGAATTGACAAATGATCCCATATTACATGACCCCACTTGGATGAATATTCCCACCACACCCCACTTATACTCATGTTTGGGGCCACTCAATACCAACCTCCATATGGAGGAAATCCATATTATCCTCCTCTTCAGCTTCAACCAACCCACCCCATAATGGGAGCACGCATGCGTGCACTTCCCAACCCTATGCATGTATCGCATCCAATCCCAACTACAACCACACAATATCATCCTAGCACTAGTGGGGGCATCTCCACTTCATATAATAAGTATGGACCTCCCAAAAATAATCCATACTTTCCCTTTCTAGAGTAAATTTTATTCAACCTTCCCCTCTTCAACAAGTTCAAACATTCAACCAATTTAACACATCCAACCCACCTCATAAATCCAACAACAATAGGATAAAGGAAAAGAATAAAAACCAGGGACAAGGGGGAAACCCCCAAATATCAAACCCGTCGGTTGGGGGAACTCAAAATCAAGCTAACCAAAACCCCCATGGGGGAAATAACACTGGAAAACCAAGACAAGGGAGGAAGAAAAATATTTGAACCAACTTCCAATGTGCATTATGCGGTGAGTATGGTCATTATACTCATCATTTATCCCAAATTGTTGATTACAAACAAATGAAAGAGTCAATGAATAACCAACCCCCTGAACCAAAACAACCCCCACAAATACCCCAAAATTATTTTCAACCTCATACACCCACAGTTCTATAAAACCTGATTCCTCTTGAGGGAATTATTAATACTCA
>ML819141.1:96683-108791 GCA_009831015.1 Picea engelmannii | reverse complement strand
TACAACATCCTCTTCGGACGTAGTTACATGTATTACATGAAGGCAATTGCATCATCCCTTTTCCGCATGATGTTCTTCCCCCACAATGGGAATATCATCACCATTGACTAGTTAACACACTAGGAGCCTCACCATTCTAGAAACATTGATAATGTACTCCCCCTCATATTGTCAAGTGTTGACATCTGATTATTTTTTGACATAGGACCAAGAATCTTCCAAGAACCCTGCCTCCTAGGTTCTTATCAAGGAGATCCTCCCATGACCCCACTTTTCAGGTCCACATAAGTATGTGTTGTTACCTCAAATGGCGTTGAAACTCTAGAAGAACATCCCCTTGAAAAACATGCCACCCCAATTATCACAGATACTCCCATGTCAAAACTAGGCCTCGAGAAAATGCCAGGTTCCTTACCACCTATTGGGAAAATAGTCGCTCGAGCCCTAACCCAAATTCCATTGTTTTATCCACCACCCAGTGTGTCAGCTTATCAAGTCATTTCTACTCTCACCTTACCCAACATGGTGATATCCATACACATGTTGGACCAACCTCACCTATCGTCCAAACTCAACAGCTTCCTACTAGTCATGCAGTTGCACCCACCACTACCAACAAAGGGGGAAACAAGTAAAAGAAAGGAACAAACGAGCCTCGTTTCCAACCACCATGCACACTATGTACAACAATCGGACACCCGGCCAACCTTTTCCCTAATTTTCCTGAATTAAAAAATCTAATCTGGTTTCCCAAAGTAGCACCCTTATTCCCTACCCCCGACGAAATCCTCTTCCACCAAAAAGAAGGGCTTGCATACCAACCATGCATGCACCCTATGCAAGGAATACAATCATTATTCACATCACTTCCCAACTCTCCTTACCTTTCAGGAGACTCTGAGAGAAGTGAAATAAACACCACTTCTAGAGCCCTCTCAAGCTACCCACACTACTACTAGCACTCAGGCCATTTACTACATCTCTATGTTAGTAAATGAATTCTTGTGATGCCCCTGTGTGTTATATTACCATATGGATCATTACACATATACGTTCCCACTCATTATCAAATTATGGACGCACCATAGGGATTCCATTCCAACCATTGCAATCCAGACCCACCTCCATCAAATCGAGCTCTGGAAATTCCCTCTCCTAGAAAATATCATACCCCCTCTGTAATCCAACCTTCTCCCTTTGACTCCTATGGCCATACCCATTCCTTAATTGTCATAATATTTACCACAAAACCCACCCAATTCACTGGTAATTCCTTTTCCTGACATGTTACCTCCTCCCATATCTCATGATCCAAACACATGTTTGGACATATGGTCTATTTCCTATAATGAAGTGGACTCCTCCCCATCCACCACACTAGGGGATATTGAGACTATTGTTGGGTATGTATTATATTCTTTGCATGACTAGTGTAGAAATTTTAATACAAATTATGTATTCCCTAGATTCTCCTGATCTAACAATTATATGCCATTGTTAAATACATAATCACTTCTACAAATATTGTTGCGGAATTTAAAACAGGATCCCCAATTGCAATATATCAAGAAGAAAGATCAATCGCACATAACACAGATGTTTTACCGGGAAAGCATAAAGATAAAAACCCCACTATCATATATCACCTATATCATGGAACATGAAACAATTTCATACAAAACTCTAATCAAAGAGCTCTTAGTACAATACAATCCTCTCACATTGTCATACAAAAATCAACAAATTCATGTGCCAATTCTCTGCCTCTAGACAGCCTGCCTCCTCTACGCAATCCATGCTAATGGAAACTATGCAAATGAATTTGAATTCCTCTTGCCTAGGATACCCATTTCTCATGGGCACATCCACTGTGTGTGTGATTGCATGAGTGCACTTCACTCAAATCACAACTGATATCCAAACTATCCCTTTAACTTGTTATCTCAACTGGGTCTCCACTGGATATGACATGCATGTAGTTAACAATGGTAAATATTCAGTTGTATGTGAGATTACTGATTTTGAATTAATTAATAATTAATTCATTGAATTCTCACTAGTGTAAGTTCAGTTAAAACTAGTACAACTGAGATTAACTCACTTAACTGAGTTAAACTACTTCAAAACTCACATAACTACACTTATAACTTTGTTACAACTTCAAGTCACTTAGGTACAACTAATTCAATTTCCATGTCCCACCAGTCAACCTTTGAACTCAAATTTCCTATATCTAACTAATTTTCCATTTCAATTAACTATTTCAAGTAATTATGAGATAATAGATTAATATTTATTGTCCAATTTATTTAAGGGAAAAATAAATTAGACACACATTTCTTGTTGACTTTTCAACACTCCCTCTCAATAAGAAAGGGATTATCCTTCACCCTAATCATGTCTCTATGGTATTCGAATTTTCTCCTGGTGAGAGACTTCGTCAGAATGTCTGCGTCCTGATCTTATGTAGGAATGTACTGAAGCAAAATGATCTTTCATTGCACAAAATCTCTGAGATGATACTGGATATCTATATGCTTAGATATATAATTAAATAGAGGATTAATCAAGAGTTTAATGAAACTTTGATTATCACAATGAATCATTTTTGGATCTAAATGAGAACCAAACAAGCCAACCAATATCTTTCTCATCTAGGTAGCCTCACATGCATCTTGACTCGCTGCCATGTATTCCACTTCCGCTAAACTAAGTGCCGCGGATCTCTATTTCCTGTTGTACCAAAAAAAATAGTGTAGATCTGATACTAAAGATCCCCCCCGATGTGCTCTTTCTATCCTTTGTGTTGCCCGCCCAATATTCATCCGTGAATCCATGCAACTTCACCTCATTCATTTATCTGTAACATAATCCATACTAAAATGTTCCCCTCAGGTATCTCAATACATGCTTGTCGGACTTCCAAAAGATCTTGGTAGGCTTAACCATCACTTGACTCAGCTAGTTAACTGCATAGAAAATGCCTGGTATCCTATTCACTAAATACATTAGAGAACCCACTAAATGTCGATAGACAATAGCATCCACTACCTCTCCATAAGTAGCATCCTCTTTCCTCCAGTTTCCTGGAAGAGGAATATCCATGTGTCTGTAGCCCTCCATGTGAACCTTACCCAGTATCTCCCTTTCATACTTTCCTTGAGACTCAAAAAGTCACCATCTCACTGCCATATTTCCAATCCAAGGAAATAATGAATGAGGCCCATATACTTCATGTCGAACTCCTTTGCAAGGCCCTCCTTGCATGAGTGTATCAGTTTCTCATCACTAGTTAGTATTAAATCATCAACATAAAGAACAATGATTAAAATCTTACCCTCCACCACTGATTTGTCGACCGGTCTTGGGACAATTTCCCATGCATTATTTTTTACAATGGATTCATACTCCTCCATCATTGCATCAACCCAAGTTGGATCCTACACTACCTCGTGAAAGGAAGATGGTTCATTCATAATACATTTTCACATGAGAGCCATGTATCCATTAAATCAATCAGGAGATTGTCTCTGTCTGCGCTATGAAGTAGGGGCTCATACATTCTATGCAACATCTAGTCTCAATCTATCATATTTCGTGGTGCACTTTATGCCATTTTTGATGGATGGATCTGCTTGAGTGGCTTCCTCCACTCCATGAACCTCCTCATGTGTCTGATCCACATCTTGAGACTCATATTTGGGAACCAACAATTCCTCCTCTGCATGCAATTCTAGCTCCCTCTCAAGTGACAATCGCATGTCCTTCCCCTCATCGAATTTTATATCTTGTCACATAACAATAATCTTAGTATTAGGAAAATACACACAATAATTATGGGGTGTCTCTGTGTACCCCATAAATATCCCAACTTCAACAGTTGGTTCCAGCTTCTTCCTGGAATCCTCGGTCACAGGCCCATAAATAGAGGAGCCAAAAATCTTAAAATGAGAAACATTAGGTTTATTACCAGCGAAAGCTTCTTCAGGTGTACTCATGCAAAGTACTCTATGAGTACAACGGTTTTTCACATAAACCGGATTATTTCATGATTCCGCCCACAAATTCATTGGTAGGCCCTGATCATGAAACATCGCTTGTCCTACACCCACGATCATTTGGTTCTTCCTCTCCGTGACCCCATTTTTTTGTGGGCTGTGAGGCGCTATGAGTTCTCTTCAAATTACTTCTTTGCTGCAGAAGTATTTGAATTCGTTAGAGATGTATTCTCCACCATTATCACTCCTCAGATCCTTCACTTGCTTCCCCAACTCTTTCTCCACCAATGCTTTAAACTCACAGAACTTTGAGAATGTTTGATCCTTCTTCTGCATGAAGAATATCCATTATTTACAAGAAAATTCATCAACAAAAATAACATAATACTTAAGTTTTGTTGTTAAAGAAACCAAGAATGGTCCAAAAACTTTTGTGTGAAGTCTCTCCAAGATCACCGAAGCACGGTTCTCATTCTCATGAAAGGTGGACTTTACGTACTCCCCCATGGTGCAACCCTTGCACTGATCTAACTGAGCAAGTGTTCCCATTGGAATTCTAGTAGATATTTGTTGCATGATATTCAAGGTTCCATGATGAAGATGGCCCAATTGCCTATTCCATAATTCTCCCTCATCCCAGTTCACAATGTTTTCTTCCTTGCCCATCATGGAAGTGCAGCCATGTCTCTCCATCTTGTATATATTCTTAACTCAAATTGCTATCTTCTTGACTTGACCCATTGTTTTATGTCTTGGGAAATATTTTCCATCACTGAAAACAACATCATAGCCTCTGTCCTCCAACATTGCGACTGAGACCAGGTTTTTTCTGAGGCTTGGAACATTCATAACATTTTTCAATTGAAATGGTTTACCTGACTCCCTCTGAAAAGTAATGGTACCAATTCCATTCGCATTGTATCATCCATCGTTACCCATATCTATATGCATTTTGAGATCTCTATCCTCCAAGTCACTGAAAAACTCCTTATCTCTTGTCATGTGGAAGGAAGCGCCACTATCCAAATAACACACCGATCCCAATGCACTTGACACCATGCATGAAATCAAGGAGAATTCAAGTTCAAATTGTGATGCAGGGGCCTCACCAGCTGCATCTCCAACAAACTTCTTGTTCTTCTTCTTCTGCACACAGTTAGTAGAGAGATTCCCATGTTCGTGATAGTGAAAACACTTCACTTTGGACAAATCTAACTTCTTCCCTTTAGAATCGGATTTTGAATGGAATTCTTCCCCTTTCATTTCCTTGGCTTAGAATCCAAAGAAAAATCCTATTCATCATCATGCTTTGATGAAGATCCATCTTTGGTGTTCTACTCGAACCCCTCCTGCACCAAGTTTGACCATAGTCGTTCCCAATCTGGCAATTTTTCCCTTCCATTGAGAGAGTCTTGATAACTATGCCAACTCTTGGGAAGTATTAGGAAATCCAATCTCACCAAATCATCATCAACGACTATTATTCACACACTCCCCAACTCATCCCGACATTGCACAAACTTCGTGAGATATTTTGGAATGGAGTCACACTTCTCCATCTTGATCTTCCTGAGTTTATCCTTGAGTGCCAATTTCCTATGGTCGTTGTTGTTTTGGAATAGATCTTTCAAAGTCTTCCACATTGCATGTGGTGTGGATTTAACATGTAGGTTTGGGACAATGTGGTCTCGTACTCCCTCCAACATAATCCTCCTTACCTTTGCCACTTTCATTTTCCATGCATCAAGATTTGCAGTGTCTGTATCATCTGGCTTAGGAACATCTTTGTCAATGAATTCCTTCAAGACATTGTCTTTGAGTACTGCCTCCATCCTTTCCTTCCAAGAAATGTAGTCCAAGATTCCCTTGAGTGCATACTCTAACCTCAATCCATTGAAAGCCATTTCGATCTTGAATCAACTATAGCACCAAGAAAGTCTTTCTAAAAATTAAAATTCTATCCAATCACAAACTCAGCTTCTGCAATCTCCTGTGCTCTTATACCATGTAGAAATTTTAATACAAATTATGTATTGACTAGATTCTCCCAATCTAACAATTATATGCCAATGTTAAATACATAATCGCTTCTACAAATATTCTTGCGGAATTTAAAACACGATCGCCAATTGCAATATATCAAGACGAAAGATCAATCGCACATAACACATATGTTTTACAGGGAAAGCATAAAGCTAAAAACCCCACTATAATATAGTATGTATATCATGGATCATGAAACAATCTCATACAAAACTGTAATGCAATAGATTTCAGTACAATACAATCATCTCACACTGTCATTCAAAAATCAACAGATTCATGTGCCAATTCTCTGCCTCCAAACAACCTGCCTCCTCTGCGCAATCCCTGCTAATGGAAACCCTGCAAATGAATTTGAATTCCCCTTGCCTAGGTTGTGCATTGTTCATGGGAACATCCATTTTCTGTTTGATTGCATGAGTTCACCTCACTCAAATCACACATGATATCCAAATTGTCCCTTTCACCTGTTATCTCAACTGGGTCTCCATTGGATCTAAGATGCATGTAGTTAACAGTGGTAAATATTATGTTTCATGTGATATCATTGATTTTGAATTAATTAATAATTAATTCACTGAAGTCTCACTAGTGTAAGTTAAGTTACAACTAGTACAATTGAACTTAACTAACTTAACTGAGCTAAACTACTTCACAACCCACATAACTACACTTATAACTCTGTTACAACTTCAAGTCACTTAGTTACAACTAATTTGACTTCCATGTCCCACCATTCAACATTTGAACTCGAATTTCCTATAGCTAATTGATTTTCCATTTTAGTTAACTATTTCAAGTAATTATGAGATAATAGATTAATATTTATTGTCCAATTTATTTAAGGGAAAAATAAATTAGACACACATTTCTTGTTGAATTTTCAACAAATAGCCCTAGTTTTTTGTACATTGTGTTAGGCATGCAGGGGGGTTTGAGGGGGGAAAAACACCCTTCTATGCAGGGGTTCGGGGGTAGCGCTGCTAAGAATTTTGTTTTTCCTCAGGAAACATGTCACATTTTTTCCTTTTTTTTTGTGTCACCTCGATTTTCAGAACAGAGTTATAGAAACAATGAACATGACGCTAATGGAAAAATCAAGGTGCATGTTCAATGGTGTTGGGTTAGGGAAATAATTTTGGGTAGAGGTAGTGGGTATTGCATGTTACCTAGTCAACATGTCACCCTTATCAACGCTGGATGACAAGACTCCACAAGAGGTATGGACTAGTAAGAAACGTTATCTCACACATCTCAAGGTATTTTGTTGTGAAGCCTATGTTCATGTTCCAAAGGAAAACATGAGTAAGTTATATAAGAAGGATGAAAAGTGTATCTTTATTGTGTATAAATATTCTCTCAAAGGTTATAAGATTTGGAATCCAGAAACTAACAAGGTAGGGTATAGCCGAGATGTGGTATTTAGAGAAATGAAGGATGTTGTTAAACAAAAATTCCTACTAAGGAAGAACCAGAGAAAATAGAGTTTGATTTAAAGGATGATGAATCATACTCTACAAAAGAACATGAATAATAAGAAGAATATCACCATACTCCAGTATCGAGGAGATTGGTTTGAGAAACAAGGATACCATAAAGGTATAGTCCATTTGATTTCTATTCAAATTTTTCTTTGTCTATTACTGATGATGATCCTAGAATTGTCAAGGAGGTAGTGGATTCAGAGGATGGAAATCTCTGGAAAAAATCCATGTATGAAGAAATGGAATCCTTGGATAAGAATGAGGCTTTGGATCTAGTGTATTTGACGAATGGAAGAAATCCCATTGGCAACAAATGGGTATTTAAAAAGAAACTGAATGCAGAAGACAAAGTGGAGAAAAACAAATCTCTATTAGTAGCAAAAGGTTATTCCCAGGTTAAGGGAATTGATTTTGGTGAGATTATTTCTCCTGTTGCCAAGTTAACTTCTATAATATTTAGGTTATATGTTGTTGCTTCATTTTATTTTGAAGTAGAATAGACGGATGTGAAGACGACATTCCTACATGGGGATTTGGAAGAAAAAATCTATATGAAGCAGCCATAATAATGTTTTGTGAAGGGAAAGAAGGAGTTGGTATGGAAGATGAAAAATTACTTGTATGGTTTAAAACAATCACCAAGGATGTGGTATCAAAATTATGATACTTATATGTTGGGACTCGGCTTCAAAAGAAGAAAAGAGAATCATTGTGTGTATTTTAAATTAATTGGTGATCATTTGATTTATTTGGTCTTGTATGTCGATGACATGTTGTTGATAGGAAACAACAAGGAGATTATACAGGATGTGAAAACTTAGTTGTCCTCTAATTTGACATGAAGTATCTCGTTGCTTCAAATTTCATTTTCGGCATGGAAATTGAAAGAGATTAGAAAAAGAGGAAACTTTGGTTAAATCAGAGAAAATATGTCAAGACAATATTGTAAGGTTTAATATGTAGGAATGTAAAACAAACAAGGTCCCTATTCCCGTTGGTGTAAATTTATTTGTGGATCAATATCCCAACACACAGGAAGAGGAGGATGACATATCTCATGTTCCATATTGGAGTGCAGCTAGAAGTTTGATGTATGCAATGGTTTGTACTAGACTGGACATTGCACATGTAGTGGGAGTTTTGAGAAGGTATATGTCAAAACCAGGGAAGGATCATTGGACAATAGTAAAAATTGTTTCTAGGTATTTGTGTGGCACTAGTAGCAATGGATTGTGGTACCAAGGAAGTCTAGGATTAGACAAAGTGTTGTACATACATGGATTTGTCGATGCATACTGGGATGGAGATCTGGATCGTAGGAGATATACAACTGAATATTTGTTTAATCTATTTGGAGGAGCAATCAATTGGATGAGAAAAAGACAAGTTGTAGTGGCACTTTCAACTACAGAAGTTGAATACATGGAATCCACTCATGAAAATAAGGAAGTAGTATGATTTAAATATTATGTTCAGGTATTGGGTTGGTACAACAAGATGTAAGGATAGATTGTAATAGTTAGAGTGCAATTTTTCTAGCGAAGAACCCAACTTATCATTCAAATACAAAGTATATTGATATTCAATATCACTTTGTGAGAAACATGGTTGAATAAAAGAAAGTGTTGCTAATGAAGGTGGACACTTCGAAGAATATTGCAGATTCATTAAAAAAATATGTGAGCACTAAGAAGCTCTCTTGGTGTAGAGGATCCATGGGTATTGTTTCCCTAGATTGTTTACTATGTAATAATGTAACCCCATGTATGCAAAGAAAACAACAAGTGGGAGAATGTTCAGTATGTGTTATATTCTTTGCATGACTAGCTTTAGTGCCTGCTACATTGTGTCGGGCGTGTAGGGGGGGACACTAGGCCCCCCCTTCAATGGTTGTAGCGGGGAGATATCCCCTTGCACGGGTGTTCAGGGGCAGTTCCCTCGAGAATTTTTTTTTCCTTAAGAAACATGTCACATTTTTGCCTCGTTTTTTGTGTCACCTCAATTTTCGTGTCCTTTATTGGGTGTTTTTTGGCAGATGGTTTTTGCCAATGGTTTTCTATTTCCAATTAAGGAATTATGGTTTTTGACAAATCCAGGTCATTGGGTTAGGGTTTTGGATGTCGTTGGCTCTTATATGTATATTGTATTATAAACAATGTATCACTATGAATGAATATAGAATATGTTGGTTTTCTCAGTTTGGGTTTCCAGGGGAGAAATCTCTATGTAATGTGTGTATTTGCCATTATATATTTTTTGTTCTTTTATTGAAAATCCATTTGTAGTAAAATATTGTACAAGATCAAAATCTTCATTAGCCTGCATGAACGAAAGGTGTTGTAATTTCAAGGATATATCGACTTTCATAATTTAAAAAAATATGTAAAATTAATATTATAAATTTTGAAAAAATAAACCACACTAGAAATACAGGTTCTCTACAATTATACAAGTTTTTGTAAGGAAATTACATGCTTAAGTTACTCAACACTTGCATGAACGGAGACATATAACTTATATCTTGCTAGAAAAATAACATAGAACTATTAGAAAATTTCAAATTTCACATATTTATTGACAATTTCTATAAATAAAGGTTGTATATTCAAAAATCTTATTCAATTTCCTACATTTCATCCTTTTAGACCATATTCAAATTCCATTGTAAAAGAACCATGAATAATCCATCCAAGTTAACATATAGTTGTTTTTTATGATTAGGATTACTCTCACCCTATATTGTTTTAGTCCCATCCAAGGCTTGGGACAATACCAAATTTGTTTTAGGTTGACTACATTTCTTTTTGCATTGATAAAAAAATTGATGATGTTTTCCAAAATTTGATTATAAAAATATATAATTTGAAACAATAAGAAAAAAACAATTATTAATAGTTTGATTAGATGGACATGAATTGAATAAACTTGAATAACTCAACAAAAGGAAGGTCGATAACATTAACTAATTGGAGATATCAATCATACTTTTAAATGTAAAAAAATAACACTTTACATTTAAACAAGAAAGAGTGAAAGGCCATTAGGGAATTACTTTATCCACCATATAGTTAATGAATATGTTAATAGTATTAGTTAATAATTTTTAATAAAAAAAGAAATTAACAGAAAGTTTTATTTATAAATGGCTTGCATGCACGCCAGAGAGTTACATCCAGATTCATGTCTCATAAAGTATTCCAGGAGTTGAGAATTCATCCAAAAAATCCTTAAGGCCTGATTACGAAACATGCTTTCCCTTTTAACTTTTGATACAATTAGTCTCCTGAAATCTAGATTTAAAAAAAAAAGCCTATGCCTATAGACAGAGAAAAAAACTTCTACTGTCGTGAACTTCTGATAACATGCTCTGTGCCTTTTAGGCTACGTCTCTGGGGGTGGCTATTTTATATTCAAATATTCCCAAATTCCTGGCCAGCAAAAACATGCCAACACACAAAATTTGGGAGAGCACTCCATATTTGCTTGAATTGTACTTTGAGTAAGAAAGGCCCATTTATAAAAAAAATGTTTCATTTTACTCGACCATGTTGGGAAACAAACAATTTACTGATAAATTCACCAATTGTTAGAAAATTATTTTAGACACTTAACTTTGTTAAATGGTATTAACTAACAACTCTCCAATAACTTGTTAAAATTTTTAATTAACAACTTTTAAATAACTTAAGGACTAATCATTACTTTACAAATTTAACTATACTAATTAATAAGTTATGCATTTCTATGATTACAACTACCAACTCTCAACATACTAATGAGTCTATACACAACATACTCTCCTCCCTCCTTTTAATAAAATCTTATCCAAAATTTATGTCTAATCTTATTAAGAAAAATATATAAATTGGAAGGATTAACAAAAATAATAATTAATGACTTGATTAAATCAATATATTTAAAAAAAAATTGAATGATTAAACAAAATGAAAGCTATTATGGAAGAAAGAGCCAAAACATTATGTTTTAGACATAAACTGATGATATAGATTATCTTATCCATGATACTAACAACAATATTTATCTATGGCTTCAGACCTAATTGGTCCATGGTATTTATTTGAAGAGTATAGAGGGTCATTTACTATAATTAATTGTGAAATTTTCATACTTGAATTATTTTATTTTTTCATTAATACATTGTCTCAATTGACCACTTTGGTTGGAGCTATGTACTTCTTCCTTTTGTATAGTTTTCACCATGTAGTACAACCGTTTAACAAACTTTAACTAAAAAACATTGAATTTGTCCACTTTTTAACTTAAAAAAATCTATTTAAACATTCAAAATTATTATTTATTAAATAATATTCTTAATATTTATATTTATATTTTTTTAGGAATTTTCAAAATAACTCTCATTAGTCCAAAATTATAATTTCTCAAATATAGGAATGCTCATATTTATATTTATATTTTTCTGAAAAGAATGGTGAATTTTCAAACCAATATATCATTATTTAAGATTTAAGGATTGGTGCTACAATAAGAAACATGAAATAGTAACAAATAAATGATTTATCATTAAATTTCTCTCTGTGGAATGTGAAATTCAATTAGGTTTG
>ML819141.1:16060-66592 GCA_009831015.1 Picea engelmannii | reverse complement strand
TTTGATAATCCTTGGGTATAAATTTGGATTTCATCTTTGGAACCATTCTATCACAACTTTTGATTTTCGGCTTGCCTTTGCAGTGTCTGTCAGCCTGCAGTTCATCCCACCATAATGCTACATGCCCTTTAAGTCTGGTAATGGCATGTTTGACTTTCTTTTCTTCATCGACATCCTCATAGTCAAAGTATTTATCCAGAGCTCTAATATAGTCTAGAAGATCTTCAACATCCAAGTTTCCCTCATACATTGGAATCTCCATCTTTTCTCTGGCACCTATCCTTGCAACAGCCCTAAATAGGTGCTCGTCTATAGAATCTTCGACTGCGACTTCTTCTCCTTCATGTCCAGCTTCATTTTCACTTTCAGCCTCGCTGATATCCCCAGCGTCAATTATGCGCCTATGTGTTGTCTCCATGGCATCAAGACTGACACATAGTTCGCGTGTTTCCCTCTCCACTATTGGATCAGGCATTGGTCTGTCTCTTCTTCTCGGCGGCATGGCTGTAAAATGTTCTTCTTTTCTATTCTCCAGAAATAAAATATTTTTTTATGAGCTATGATACCACTTGGTGCATATCAGAGTACTCTTCTTCCTCCTGCTTCCTCCATCTGCAATATATAAACAGAGTCAAGCTTTGATACCACAATTGATGCAGACCCCAACACTCGAGCCAAGATATGCTCAAGATCATTCTTAATATTCCCCTTGAGTCTTATTGACTCTTCGATTCCTCCACAAGGAATCCTACACACACTCGAACGGTGTATCCACAGGTCCTTTTGAGTATGCCCTACGAGATCAACCGAAAAGAACTACCCAAGTCTCCCGATATCAGTAAGATCGTGCCCTTCACCAAACCAAGACATCGAGTTTCGCGATTTTGCGATCCCTATTGTTGAGAGTTTTTGTATCTACAATCTCTGAAACCTGAAATGTCGAATTGCGATGCATTCAACAAAGGTTGGATTCCCAATGGACTTTTCACTTCATCGAGGTTTCATACTTCGCAACTTCGTGAATCGGGATGCAAGGCTCCCAGTCCATCCACCTCAAAAACCCTGAAACAGTCAACAAGGTTTGACTCCACCTATTTGACGAAGACACACCACCTGTCCACTCAAATAATTTCTATCTCTGACATGGACTCTCACCACCTGTCCCCCTTCTCGGCTTTCAGGACTTGAACAAGCCTCTGACTACCATCCCCCTAACACTTCAAAATCCTGAATTTTGAAATGATCTGACAGCTCACAACAGGTCACGATCAACGGTCTACATTGAATCTTGAAACCAACAAGATGGGTTCATCCAACTCTTAACCTCCTTGCAGCTTCACTGAATCTCGCGGTCCTCGCGACTTCGCAAGTTCTCCACAAAGGACTCCAACCATCTGATTCACTCCTCCATGAATATCTGGGAAACGAGCCAATGTTCTTTCACCGAAACTTAACCTTCTGCACGATAGTTCGGCTTCTCGTATTCCTTTGAACACTTCAAAGGAAGTAACCTTCCTGATCTTTTTCTTGCAAACTTGAGTCTCAAAAGGACTCCTACATGCACTCCTTGTGACAATATTTCAAATACTTATAAGTATTTGATTCTTCAACTCTATGCACCCTCTGCAATAGTTGTCCCTCACCTTTCAACCTTAGTTGATAAGGTTAAGGTCTCGACTATCCTACGCACACCTTGCACAGCTTCTGTGCTCCACCTACACTTTTGCTGGAATGAGAAGAATGGAATCTCTCCTGAGCTTTCTGAGATAAAACTAAGAACCCTGGTTAATGCACACTTTGTGGATGATTCACTGCACTCCTTGCAGGAACTTCTCTTACTAAGGAAGATAAACAATTGAAACTCATTCTCTCTCTCTCTCAGACTTCAAACATTCAGCATGAAATCATACATTGAACACAGTATTAAATCAAATGCATAACATAGATAATAAAACAACTGTAAGCATACCATTCACCATGTATAAACATAAAACATCATAACACCATGAAATCTGACTCAAAGCTTCATTAATTCAAAGCTCCTGTACATGGATTCTTCTTTTCAACTCTCTTCTACAACTCTCTCCTTCTATGCTAATGTGTTAATGATACAATGATACAAGAGTGAGGGTGTCTATATTCGTTTTCCCTCCTTCTCTCTAAACTGTCTAATCTAACATTCATATCTACCTACTCTTACATTTAACATACTTAAATGCCTTAATGTTTTACAGATGAGATAAATCACTCAAGATCTATTTACAACCTCCAAGATATAAATGCAAAGTACACCTTCTTCTTAACTATTACATTAATGCCTTTTAAGTTCAAAATTCAAAATGCTTCTTATGAAAACGTGCTCTTTTTCTTCCTCCACACATCCAGCTATTTATTTGGCTTAGTCGCATGCTTTGGGATTTGCATGATGCTCCTGCATCACTTACACTCACCCTATATCCTTTTAGGCCTTATAGAAGGCCTGAGACTATAGGAAATTTGTTTAGGTTGACTACATTTTTGGTTTTGCATTGATAAAAATTTGATGATGTTTTCCAAAATTTGAATATAAAAATATATAATTTGAAACAATAAGAAAGACAATGAATAATAGTTTGATTAGATGGAGATAAATTGAATAAACTTAAATAAATCAAAAAAATGAAGGCCAATAACATTAACTAATTGAAAATATCAATTATACTCTTAAAAGTAAAATATAATACTTTACATTTAAACAAGAAAGAGTGAAATGCCATTAGCGAATTACTTTAGCCACCATATAGTTAATGATTATATTAATAGTATTAGTTAACAATTTTTTAATAATTTTTTTTAACATAAAATGTTATTTATAAATGGCATGCATGCACACCAAATATTTACAACCACATTCCTGTCTCATACAATATTTCAAGAGCTGAGAATTCATCCAGAAAAGACATAAGGCTTGATTACAAAACATGCTTTCCCTTCTAGCTTTTGATACAATTGGTCTCTTGAAATCTAGATTTTCAAAAAATCGTATGCCTATAGACAAAGAAAATGTACAACTCCTAAACCCTAAGTACCCTTTCTAAGGATGGGGCATCATAATTTCATTTTCGCCTAACCATATCAAATCCTAATTCCTATATCTCTGTTATATTCTTCTTGCCACAATCTTTCTAACGGCTGCTACCAACATCTAAGACGACCTTTCTTTCAAAATTTATGGCCTCCTGAATCCAGATGGGTCCATCATGTTCGTACCATACAAGGTTTTCAAAGCCCCTGGGATTGTTAGCGCTCCTGCATCCATGGTGGAAATACATTCACCATTAAATCCAATGGCGGAGCTATTTCCTCATACAAGAATACAAGAATTCAGTGTTCGATGCTTTTCAAGCATACACCCAAACATCCCAAACCTCCCGGAGTTCCAAAATATCAAACTCCCTAAGTTCCCACTCTTACATGTGATAGCGTATATGTGCCAAGGGGATGAAAAATGGTGAGGAGAAGATGACACATGGCCTCGTCGGTAGGTGACATGTGTCACATCCTAACGAGCACATAGGGTCTAAAAAATGTACAAATCTGATTGACACATGACACGTCGATAAAGATTCCACGTTACCCTAAGTGATGTCAGTGTGCCACATCACTCCAGGATTGAAAGCCTCCAGAAGTCTTCTAGCCTTTCCTACTTTGTGATATCACCCAAATATTTGAAGCCCGAACTTCCCACCAACGACCTCCTGGTATCCCTTCTCTTCTACAATATCATCGTGCCATTTCCATTTTACTCCTCGAGTGGGTCAGCGTCGGAATGACCATGACGTTGATCCAACGTAAAACACTTGGAAGAAGGAAAGGGTGACATGTGTACCAATCAACTGGTGACACTTGTCGAGGTCTAATTGACCCATAATATCTATGAAGGTTTTGAATCAAGTTGACACGTGGCTCACCCATTCAGGGTACACATAACGTTAGTTGACATCATCACACTAAGTTACTCTATCCTTCGGCGCTCCGATGATAATCCTAGTGCATCACCATGTCAAATCTCCTAGAGTGGAACTTCACCAAAGTAATTAGTGCTACCCCTTCACTAGGATCGATCTAATGTTTGAGAGGGATCCTGAAGGATCCGAAGATCGACGGTCCACAATACTTTGCAACTCCGACATTTAGGGGTGTTGGCAGTTGTGAAGTTTTAACATGTTGGAGCTCCAAATAAAATAAGAGCTAGCTCGTTTCGGACTAGCAAAGGGTTTCGAGACCCTGGTCATATGGACCCTCTAATGAATCTCAGGCTGTAAGATCTACTTTTAGCCAATATTTGGTTAAGGCCATGGGAATGACCCTATGGTCTCTTAGGCTACTAGTTTGAAGGAAGCGCCCTCCAAATTCATAGAACTTTAAGTTCTAAAACAAGGCAGGGTATATTCGATCCAGCCCAAAGGCCCAACTTATCACCTTACACTCATTCACATGCAATGGATTATATAAGAAAAATTATCCATTCTCATTATAAATTAAACGTTGAAAATCTTAGTCACATACACAAACATTCAATCATGCATTTAAACTCAATTGCAGAGGGTTCAAGAAATACTTATCTATTACATGTGTCAACCAACTAACTGACTGTGGGTGTTTGCCTTTCCATCCAACCATAGGCTAAGAGTAATTCACTCTTAGCACTCTATCCACCCCAGTGCCAATCCATGATATCACTAGGGAATCTATTCCATTTCTCGGAGACCTTCTCTCTGTCACAACATCCATGCGAGGTTTATCATATGCTTCCTTAACATCAAGCTCATGGCCTTCCTCTTTTCTTCTGCATATTTGGGTCGCGCGTTCCCCTGTGATCATGCGCTCTTGTCTAGTGTCTCTCCTACTCTCCATAGAGCCTCACGCATGTGCCTCTTCCCTGAACTCTTTCTACACATGTATATTTTTATGCCTACATTTTTCCAAGATGGTTCTTGACCCATCCTGTTCCTTCTGTTAGAAGGAAACTTAGATCATACTAGGTCTGCAGGAATCTGTGGTACTTCGGGTTGATATTCTCATGTCTCCTCAGCTAGATGATGCTTCCATTCTTCGGGGTGGTTTATTATTCAACCACCATTCCTTCCTTCATTAACTAATTCCTCTCCTTGGGATCCGAAGGGGGTTTATTATTCCCAACAAGGGGAAATTTGGGGTAATTTTACATAATGAATCCTCTCTTATAGTTTTCTCATTCTTTCCTCTAGTGATATCATGGCTAATAATTCAAGGCTTCACCCCCACAGTCATTTATTGGAAATTCAAACAACAATATGTTTACATTGTTCACATTCCATAGCATGGTGATCTTGATTAATGATTAATTACAAGATGGGGTAAACATGGGTGTTACAGAAAACTTATGACTAGAACCTATAATCTTCATTTGGGGATGCAAAGTTTAGGTCCAGATTCCTATGAGCTTGTCTCTGGTCCTCATGTCCCTCGGTCGATGTTCAATCTGAGACTGTTGGCCTTGAAGCGAGCTACCTGCATCCCAATTCCAATTTATCTAACTTTTCATCCCATGACGCCTACCTATAATGATGTTCCATCTTACCAATGTTTATAGACATGTGATTCAGATTAGTGAATGTACATGTAGATCCTCATTCCATTGGTATCCAATGCACCCCCACTTTTGTTGTTGCATCCTTAGCTAATGTGTGAGCCTCTTTATTTATTGTTTTTTCTATGTGCATGAATTTGATTCTTTCAAATTGCTTTATTTCCCCAAAAATTCTTTGGTATAGCAAGTGGAGCTTCAGCTTCTTCAGGATTTTCCTCCTTTCGACGATATGAATATTGATCAACGAGTCACCTAAGAAAATGAGGTGTCTGGTGTTGTTCTTACTTTCCAATCAGAGACCCATATAAAGGGCATAGGCCTCATCCTATTTTCTATTTACCTTATGCAAACCACATGGATATGTGATCCGAACAATTCCTCTAGGGACACATAGAACCCCTCTCGCACCATCCTCCCCGGGGTTTCCCTTCGATGCACCGTCAAAACTCACCAGGATCTGTGGTAACTGGGTGCTCCATTGATTCAAATATGAATCTAGGAATCCTAATTTCCAGTTTGGATGCGACTTTTGTCTAAAGGAGGCGGAGATTGGGAGATGTGTCGTGTGTCTTATCGTTTGCGTGTACCGATATTTTTCCAACTTATCCAATTTTGTGTCCCTAAGAGCCTTGTTTTTTCTACTCTCGTGAACTTCTGATAACATGCTTTGTGCCTTTAAGGATATGGTATAATTAATGGCATTAACTAAAAACTCCCCAATAACTTGATGGTGAATTATTAACATTTTTAATTAACAACTATTAAGTAACTTAAGGACTAGTCATTACTTCACAAATTTAACTATACTAATTAATACGTTATTCATTTCTATGATTACAACTACCAACTCTCAACATACTAATGAGTCCATACACAACATACTCTCCTCCCTCCTTTTAATAAAACTTTATCCAAAATTTATATTTAATCTTATTAAGAAAAATATATAAATTGGAACGATTAACAAAAATAATAATTAATGACTTGATTAAATCCATATCTTTTAAAAAAAATTGAATGATTCAAAAAAATAAAATCTATTATGGAAAAAAAGGGCTAGAACTTTATGTTTTAGACATAAAGTGATTAGATGGTTTATCTTCTCCATGATAATAACAACTATATTTATTTATGACTTCACAGCTAATCGGTACATGATATTTATTTAAAGAGTATAAAGGATCATTTACAGTTAATTAATTTATGTTTGCATTAATGCATTGCCTCAATTGACCACCTTAGTTGGGGCTATGTACTATTTCCCTTTTTATAGTTTTAACCATGTAGTATAACCGTTTAACAAACTTTAACTAAAAAAATTGAATTTGTCTACTTTTTAATTTACTCAAAAAACTCTATTTAAACATTCAAAATTATTATTTATTAATTAATATTCTTAATATTTATATTTATATTTTTCTTGAATTTTAGAACCGTCCCTCATTATTCCAAAATTATAATTTTTCAAATATCGGAATGTTCATATTTATATATATATTTTCAGTAAAGAATGGTGAATTTTCAAAGTTTGAAGCGTTTCAATGTGTGATAACTATTTAGGTCATTTGAGGGTTTAGGAGATTGAGGGAAGTCAAAGGATTCTACGGGCGATTATTCATGGGACTTTGAGGAATTAGGGTCCACTACCATTCATAAGTCTTGTGATGTAATATTTAGGTATTGCTCTTTATTTTTATTAATTTAAAATTAATTTATATATATAATATGGTGAATGAATGAGAGAGTTAGTGACTTCACTATTAGAACACTGAGATAATAGAATAGTATAATAGCAGTAATACTACTAAGTTACATTTTAGAAAACATTAAAATGTTTATTATATAATAAACATTTTAATATTTTGTAAAATGTAAGTTAATAATATCCACTTTATTATGCTAACCTATTATCTTAATGGTCATTTCCCACTAAAATCTAACTCTTATGTCTTCAACTCCCTAATTCATTCAAGCTAATTAACCACCAAACCATTAAACCCCTATCCCCTAACACGCTAACCCCATACATTTAAGTTAAACATGAATGAGTAAGGTCAACCCATTACCATGAACCCCTTAATACCTAACCAATTTTCCCTTAAATGAACAACCCAAAATAACGGTAATCATTGATGAATAAACCAATTAATGTTCCCTGATCACTAACTTTTTAAGTCCCTAACTACTATGGTTTATTAGAGTATGACACTGTAGATTATGATCAAATATAGTTATCTATTATTAATGCTCCTAACTGATTAATAAGTAACCCCCTGATCATAAATTCTTTAAACATTGTCCAACAAACCCCTTGAACCCATTTTGGAACATATACATTACATTTATTTATTAATATTTGTAAAAACACTAGTAGCAAACAATTGAAATTGAAATTGAAAGTAGAACTCACCTAGATAATCCTTATCCGTTACAAATCATTTAGATCTTAAAAATAAATAATTGTAAAAAACTAATCCAACTTAACATGATCATAGTAATTCTTTGATTATGTGTATGATAGTCATTGATTTGAGATTGAATCAAGTCTTTCTCATTTAATAGTTTTATAATTCAATTATATTCATTATCACTAAAAATAAATAAGATTTTTTAGTTTACACATTATTGTTTAAAACTTTTATCTTTATTTATCTTTTTAACATTTTTAAAATTTAATTTAAAATACAATTCAAATTATTTTTATATTTTCTCAATAATTATTGATTGACAATATTTTCTGATATTATTATGTAATGATAAATACGAATTAATAGAAATATTATTTAATTTAAGTTTGATTTTAGTTTTACAGTGTATACAAACAAATTTAAAGTTCACTTTATTTATTTTAACACTTTCTTGAGTCTTTATTTCTTTTGGTATTTTTATTTTATTTTATCATCAAATACACAAATAAATTGGGAGTTGGAGTTAAAGATATTAGTAAAAAAAAAAACATATTTTCATGATTCATCTATTAAGATTGGCACCAAAAAAGCTAACTAATATTGATATTTACTTACTAAATGAAACTTTGGCATATTTTTGACTTCCTACAAGAGGATCGGTCGAAAAGGGAAGGTTTTTCACTAAGGAAATTGGATATACACTTATTGGTGTACTTATATATTACAATTGAAAATAAAAATATAAATGACTAGGAGTAAAATTTCAAGTAAATATGACAACTAAAAGGATAATTCAGATAGGCCTATGATGTCAAAATAAATATTGTTAAAAGTTTTTAAATGGATGTGATAAATGTTAAAGAGTGGGTAAACACTACTATGATGACATGCTACTAAATCCAATTTAATGTTAAATAATTTTGAAATGTTAGTTATTTGACCATTTCTAATGGTTGAAATAAGAATGTGAACATGATATATCTATCTATCTATCTATCTATCTATCTATCTATCTATCTATCTATCTATCTATCTATCTATATATATATTTAAAGTGAAAAAGGGGTAGAGCCTATTGTATTAACTTTTAAAAAACAAATATACGCCTGGACTGCCAATTGTCTTGTTGGATCAATAGAAACTGGTACAACCATCCTCCTATACAGTCTGTGGCAAAAAGAAGGCTGCCATCTGTCTTGCCCAAGGGAAACCAGGACATATGGCAACCCTCTATATGAGAATACTTCCTTAGTCTTTGAATTACAACTTAATGAAACTTAGACAGAACTAGAGCCCTGGCTCAAAGTAAAACATAAATTCTAACCATAACCATTAACTGTAACAATTACATGGTGGTCATTTCATTGTCCTTGTCAACATATCCTTCCTACTGTCCTTCCCTAGCTGGCAGCATGAAGGGTTGTTCACACGTCAGGCACATCTTTCCTAGTGGCATGTTGGAGTAGGCTTCATAGAGAATGTTGATGCACTGGCTAATTAGCATGGCATGATGGATTTGGTCCTCCACCAGGCTCTTCATTTCAAACATTAGCTCCAGGTGCTCCAGGTGGAAGAATGGCGGCTGGACACACCATTATTCTTTCATGATGGATAAGGGATGAGGAATAAGAGCCATGCCACCCTCCCTCTCCAAGCTATCCTCCAACAATTCATCTTTTGGTCATGTTGCCTCTGCCTCTGTTGTCTTGTTCCTTCCCTGCGTTCCCATTACCTCATCCAGATTCTGTGATGAATTTTGTCCATGCTGAGAAATCCAATCACCCGTGCCCAGGGAGAATTCTCCTACGCTTGGTATCACATTTGTATCTATGTCTTCCAGAAATTATTCTATGATATAACAAGTGGGGGGTTCCTCCAATTGGGAAGATCCTCTGTCGCATCTATGCAGTTTCCCTATGGCTTGCATGGTGGTTTTCCTTGGAAATCAAGTTGGCGGATTCCAATTGTTTGGAACTGTAAAGAGGAGGTGTTCTGGAGGATCCTGAATGGGTTGCTTCGGAAACACTTCTTCCACATCGACCATCGGAGGTGTTCTGGGCTTCTTAGATTTGTGGAGGAGCTACGTCTGAGCCATGGACAATGCTCATTCAAATCTTTGTTGTCTCTTCCGGAGAGCATCAAGGGCATACCAGGCAGCGCCCCTACGGGGCTTACTTATTTCTCTCAGCATGTAAATGATCTAAACAATGATCAGAGCAGCGATGAGGCTGCAATAGCCACACCAGAGCTCAGATATGCCCAACTTCTACAGCGCAAACTCGAAATGAGTTCTTCCCCATCCAAAATCATAGATATTCATGAGGATGGATACAACGGGATCGACCATTAAGGATGCCTTCTTAGTGCATTGTACGTCCATCCTCTTCACTCATGTGGGAGAAATTGGCCCATCATCCTAGCTTCTTGGGATTTCTCCCATCCTTAATTGTGAGGGGATGGGAGATGACATCCTGTATTTAAGGCCCAACCTGGCTCTATACCACATGGCTCTGCTGCGCTAGGTGTCACCCCATCCAGGGTGTGAACACGATATATTATCATTGTTACAAATTATTAATAGGGAGAGAATAAATGATTTTAATATTACATATTAAAGAGAAGAATGAAGTTTATATATAATAACATTAGATCACAATATTTTGATGTTTTTCATTGTTTTTTAGTTTTTTTTTCACGCGGAAAAAGCAGTTGTCTCACTGATATTTTATTAAGAATCAAATAAAACTTTCAAAAATACATAGTATGTTTGCATTGTTCTTTGTCCCTATATTCCTCAAAACATACTTAGGAACAATCCATATGTTTCATTGTTTTTCAGTTACATGAAACTCACTTCATCAACAAAACAATTTATTTTTAATTCACAAAATTTTGACTTAGCATTGAAGGAGATTGAAGGAGTTAATAGTATCATCCTAAAGCTAGCTGAGTAGTGAAATGTTTTGATTGTTACAAATTATTAGAAAAAGTAGGGAGAGACAAAATGAGTTTAAGATTACGTATTACAAACATCAATTAAGTTCATATATAATAACATTATCACAATATTTGGATGTTTACCATAGTTTTTCATTTATTAGGAAACTTACCTCATAAAAAAAAAAATTAGTTGTAACTGATAGAATTAAAAAAAGTAGGGAGAGACAAAATGAGCTTAATATTACATATTAGAGAAATCAATTAAGTTCATATATAATAACATTATCACACTATTTGGATATTTATCATAGTTTTTCAATTATTAGGAAACTCACTTCATAAAAAACAAATTAATTTAGTTGCAATTGATAGAATTTTGACTTATCATTGAGGTAGTTAGTAGTATCATCCTAAATCTAGTGGATTAGTGGAATATTTCAACCAAACATTAGTCAAATACTTCACTGAAATTTGTAATGTATGAATATATAGTATAAGATCTTGTTTATAAAGGCTCAAGAATTACATCATGTTTGACCTCTTGACATGATGATGATAAGAACCATAGACATTTTGATAATAAGAACCATAGAAATTTTGATAAAACACATAATTAGTTGTTGTGAGGTGACATTATTATTGGAAAATGAGGCTAAAACTTAGTAGTGTTCCATGCATATCATGTTTGTATAATTCTTGAGGAGACAAGAAAGGATCCACTCATCATTACAAATATATTTGATCAAGTAATTGCATCAAGAGGATATTTTCGACACATGAATACTATGATAAATAAGTTATATGGTGCTAAACGTTAGTAGAATGTTAAATTTCATCCACTATTTCTTACTAGTACTTTACATGTGATTAATCATCTAAAGTGTAATCATTGTGATGTTTTGACTAGGTACTAATGACTACCCTATAAGCTTATACATGGAAAGTTTTATCAAAGAATGCTACCAAACCACCTCAGTGATCATGTAGAATAATAGTAGGTTCCTAGGAGATGACATGAGTTTATTGTTGATTGATTTGATGTTACTGCTAAGATACTCTAGTAAATTATCCAAAATAATCCTTAGAGTGTTCTAAAAATGTCATATTCCTATTTTTCAGTGACCAAGTGTTCCTATGAACATGTACTAAATCATGGTATTAAGTGTTATATCCTAAGTTCATAAAGGCATAAAATATAATATATCTTGACTAACATTTATCATTCACTTTAATTATGTATGACTGTGTTATCTATAGGCCAGCCACTTCCTATATGTATCAACATTAGGATTTATTTCCATAATATCCTTGATGCCCACATATTTGATTATGTTCTAGTGCATTTTCTTAATCTAATCTTCAAGGTCACATAAATATGAATTATGGTAGTAGCTTACACACAAGACAATATTAGTAGACCCAAGAAATTAAATGAAGTGTGGTGAAATAAACCAAGACCAAGACCAAATTTATGCCTTATTCATGAGGGTGTACCCATAACTTTAGTTCAATGATAAGTGAAAGGAAAAACAAAAAGAAATCAATAGGGGTGCATTAAAGGTCAAAGGTGGTGTTAATTTCATGAAAATAGATATGTAAGTGTCAAGGGAGTCATGTAATGTGAAACAAGTAATAAAATCATATTAAAAATAAGTAATTTAATTTTTTTTGAGAACTTGGTTGGTGGTGTTGAAAAAAATCATTGTTCATATTGATGGCTCTTGATGTGAATATGCTTATTTGTATAAACAAATCAAGAAAAAGTGTCATGGTTTTAGACTAAAGAAATAAAACAAATCTAGTCATCTATAAATGCATGGAAAACATAACAAAAATAACAAGCAAATGATGTACCTTGAAACATAACATGAGATCGAATAGGTCATTTTATCCAACTTATAGACTTAACTATGGCCATTCAAGTAGACCATATGGATCATCTATGTTACTAATGGTCTCCATAAATTTCATGTGGTCAAAATGAGGTAGGAAGTATGTTACCTTTGACAATCTCTTTTTAGACCTTATTTGTAGTTGGATATTTGTAACAATGACTAAGTTCATAAAGTAATATACAGATCCACCCATTATGTAATCCTTGAATATAATCACCAAGATTTCTTGAGTTTTGATTTAGTGTAATTTTTTTTCTCTCCTTCAAGTGATCATCGAACATTTAAAATCAATTTTGTAGATAATGTACATCATCGTATTTAGTTGCTTATGTAGGAGTAAACTACTTAAATATTATTATTTTTTCTTCATTTTAATTTGGCCCATGTCTATATGTAATATGAACAATTATGTTAACCTAGTTTAAATGATAATATTGGTTGTAGATCTCATTTTTTGGTTAGAAGATACATTTTTCATAAAAATTGACAATTATGAGTATAGTACTCAGGGGAAAGGTATCCCTACATATTCTAAATTTGTCATCTTTCCATCATGCCACATGGATATGCTAAACATATTATTGGGGTTTTTCAAAAAAATCCTTGATGAAATCACATACTCATACTCAGTGACACAAAATTTAGGGAATAAGTAGAATGTTATATTTTAAAACTATATGTAAAATTTATAAGTATAATTTCAAAGAACATGTTCCCTTTAAGTACACAACAATTACTTGGGATGTCACAAATGTTATCATTTTTCTTTCTTTCCCATCATCTAGTTCATAAGTAACATATTTGAAGTTCTACATGTCAACCATCATCATCCCAAATTTTCACTCCTCACATTCATGAATACAATGGTTCAATAATACCACTCCACCACACTCAGGGGCATTTCATATCTAAAAAAGATCATATTATTTTCATCCATTGGGCCTTGCACATGTGATTCTATGAATAAAGTGTCTATGTGAAATTGGTGGTAGTATGGAAAAGAATCCATGCACATGGTTAATATAAAAAACATGAAGAATGTGTATATTTGTGTCATAATAAAAAACAAATTCTATGTGGTATTTGAAACAACATTTTTTATGGTCTTTGAATATTCTAACATACCAAGGTTTTCATTTCACTAAATATATTTTCCCCAGGATGAACTCCTACTCAATCATGAATCTCTTATGAAGTTTTGTTTATGTTGTGTCAATAAAGAGTTAGTGTGAGGTTCATGATACCTACACTTGTTCAAAAAATTAGGGCATTTCCATAAAGGATGAACAAATTAAAAAACTAGACACAAAAACAAATAAAATATTAGCACACTAGTTCTTTTACATGGCTAAAAACCTCAAGGAAGGAAATAGTACATGGCTCCAACCAACTTGGCCATTTGAGGTAAAATATTAATGCAAAAGAAAAATTGTGAATAACAATTTCTCATAGTCGATATTCAACAAATGAACCTTAATTATCTTTAAATAGAGACCATGGACCAATCATGTGATAGGTGATGGATCAATTTAGAAATTAGTATATAAGATAATATGAACCATTGGATCACTTTATGTCTAGAGAATATTGTGACCATCAGATTACATAACTTCAAATTCATACTAATGCTTATTGAATTAACACACATTTACCTAGAGATAAATTAGACCAAATTGATATTAACTAACTCTTAAGTGTCTAAATATCCCAACAACCCCCTTAATAACAACTTGACATAGGATTGAATGATTTGGAAAGGTGACACAATAGGATAAGGAAGGATGCATTAGATCTTATTTCCCCTTAATAACAACATCTTGAACACCTATCATAGATGAAGGTTTGGAAAACTCTGTTTCTATAATAGGATTTATGAAAATATGTGCAACTTGATAATGTCTAGGGAAAAATAACACTTCAAGAATGTGATCTTGAATGAGATTCTAATGAGGTGCATGTGTAGATCAAAGCATTTACAATATTGATTTTGAATTGGATATTTGAGATTTTTATGGAACTATTATTGTCACACCAAAGGGTGTTTGGATGATACTACTGGAATCCAAAATGTAAAAGGATTTATAGAAGTCACAAGGATTATTGGCTTGCATTAACTACTTCTTGGTACTCTACTTTTTCTGAAGAAAAATAAAGAGCCTATTTAATCTTACAAGAAAAAATGATAGGTGTACAATGAATACCGAAAACATAACCTATAGTTGACTTATGATCATCAAGTTCAACAACCCAATTGGAATTAGTGACACCAACAAACAAGGGATCCCCCTGTAAACAAGGATTTATCCCAAACTGAATAATACCTTGGATATACAAAAATATCCTTTTGGTTTCTTTCCAATGGATTTATGGGGTGTTTACATATATTGGGTAACAATACCAACAATAAAGGAAATATTAGGATGGGTATGAGCCAAAGACAAAAGGATACCAACTAATCGATGGTACAAAGTGGCATATACTTTGCTTGTAGTATAGTTGGAAGCAAGTTTAGCTCTAGAATGGAAGGGAGATGGGACATGTTAACACATAAGATTGATCATATAAAGGAGGATTTATGGTTTTTAGAGCCTACATTTAACTACTTCTCCAATTAATATTTCATACCATCAAGTAGCAGCCTCCTCAAAGTGTGCAAGCTATGTTTGACCTGGCACTGTGAACTAGTTAAGGAGGAGCATTGTAGCTTGGATAGGTTGAATACACTCACCTTCAGACTTATCAACATCCATAGCATCCTTAGGACCATCAGGTACTCCATGAGTTTTTTCATTATTTTTTAAGCTCGAGAAAGTGGTTTTTGATGTTTTTTTTTTTCCTTTTGGTACTGCGAACTGGCGCTACGCACTGGTGACAAGCATTCTGAACTCATTTCCTGTAGCAGAGGATTATAAATATTTGATCATAATCCAAAATGGTGATGTGAGTTTTTCTAAATTTGTTTGATGATAATTTCATTTATTTGATGTCAAAATCTTAGCTTGACCCAATTTGTAATTCGAGAGATATAATTAAAACACCAGTATGCTGCAAACTCTTTGTTTTGCATAGTTGTTGGATATTCGCCTTGTTTGGAGGTTTCTACCTATCAAGGAATGTTAGAATGGTATCCTATGATTTTTTTGGACATGAGGGACATGTGTTCCATATCCATGTCAATCAGGATGACCTATTTCAAAAGGAATTTATCATCATAGACAAAATCCCCCCAAAATAGGAATGTTTTAGGATTTTGTTGGAATATTTTGTAGGAAGATTCCTAAATGGAGGAGGATTCCTAAATGGATTTTGTTTCTCATTTGTAAGACTGTGGGCCTATTTGTAATGACATTTTATGCCAATAAATATTCATGAGAGATGTTATCATATTCTCTTCTATGTTTTTCCATTTATTTTTTATCTTATCATAGATGCCATTGATTCATGGATTCATGAATAAAAAAGGATCTTCTATAGATTTCACATTAAATCATTGTCCATTTTTTAAGAAAATATTTATCTATTGCATAAAGGATCTATGTATAATGGATGTTCTTCCTTTTGTCATATTTTCTATGCTTCTAATCATCATTATATATCCATTTTTCGGATATACAATTTGATTTATGTTGATCTATAGGATTTTATGACTCCATGCCCGATGAAATGCCTCTAAAAATGTTTTTTTACCCTCCCCCTTTATTTCTCAATATTTTTGATCCACCTACTCAAACCATTTTAATCCATTTATATTTTGATGGGTATTGGGATTGTACTTACAACATTCTAAGTGTGACTCTTAGTGCTAACATTTTTGGCGTCGTTGTCAGGGATGAAAGTGAAGAAAGCTTCCCTGGGAGAACGACAATGATCAGATATAGATCTTGATGGTAGACAAGAGAAGGACACCATCTTGACTACAATCTTCTACCTGGAGACACCAACTTCATCATAGATGAATCTATGGGTGTGTCCACTAGTTTGAAACGGAAAACACTCTTTCTCAGAGGTATGCATTTTTTGATTTCTCAAATATATATTTTTTCCCAAACCCCATGCCTGATAGAAATGAATGGGAAGGTTTCCTTAATAGGTTTAGAGGGGAAAATTGAGAAATGCCAGCTGATTTTTTACTAGATTTTCATGAGTTCATACTTAAGATGAAATTTATACATGAAAATGTCCTCATCAAATTTTTTACATACTCTTTAGATGGAGCATCTCATGATTGGTGTAGATCACTCCCATTTTCTTGTATTACTTCAATAAGACATTTTCATGCTGCATTTCGTTTGTTTTGCAAAGAGAAATTTGCAGCTGATTTTATTTATCAATAGTGTTGTTATGAATTCGATTTGCTGAGTAAATTATCAAATAGTCTTCAAGAGTATGTTGTAGTAGAAGACACTTTTAATTATGATAAAGAGGATGATGATCTACAAAGTGATAGACATGATGTAGATACTTTTGACATTGTGTCGAATGTATCTATTTTTTTGAGTTGTCATGAAAATAAAATTGTTTCATTTGAGTATTCACATTATAAAGAGAAGATATTTACTAAAGCACATACATATCGTATTAGTATCCAACTAGTTTATGATAATGAAGAAGATAAGAAATAATTTCAATAGCAGATGGAATTCTCTTTATCACCTATTGATGAGCAAAAAACTCCAAGGACCAACGAGGAAATGTCTATCATTTCTATACTTTCACTTGCAACAAACATCAAACAACATATGAGTATCTGTAAAGTATATGAGGATAATCATTTTATTAATGAATCAAGCTTCACAGAGGAGCAATATGGTTTTCTTAACCAGCTAGAAATGTCTTTTCATAAGTTTCACGATCCTGTGGATTTTTACGTAGAGTTATATTTTTTAAAGGATTCTAATGATCTAGTTGTTGGTATGATTTAAAATCATAGTTTTAAGTATCCATTGATTACTAACATCTTGCTGCAAGCTTCATATCACTTGAAAATTATTTCAAAGAGTTGCATGGAAGGAGTTATTTACATCAATTCGATACTCACCTGGCTGCATTGGAAGTATGACTTCAATTAAGAAAATAAGCTCAACTAGATAGATTAGTGTAGGGATGTATATAAATAGTATTGTTATGTAATCATTTGATTTGTAGTGAGTATTTTTCAGTTTTAAATAAGGAGCGGTAGTGGTCTCATACATACAGGTTTTGTGGACAGAGATGGAATGGATAAGGCACTAGAACTACGTGTTCTTAGCAGCTCACAGGGATCATGCCACCCCCTATGGAGCCATATTTTAACACATCCGATTGATCATGTAAAGGAGGATTTATGGTTTTCAGAGCCTACATTTAACCATTTCTCCAAGGATTATGTCATACCATCAACTAACAACATCCTCTAAGTGTTCAAGCTATATTTGAGTTGGCGTTGCAAACTAGTTAAGGAGGAGCGTTTTAACTTGGATACATTGCAGGCACTCATGTTCGGACTTATCAACATCCATAGTAGCCTTAGGACCACATGTACTCCATGAAGGTTTTCATCCTATTTGAAGCTCGAGAAAGCAGTTTTGGATGTTTTTTTTTTCCTTTTGGCGTTGCAAACTGGCACTTCGCACTGGTGACAGGCGCTACGAACTTCATTACAAACTCATTTCCTGTAGCAAAGTCTTCTAAAGATTTGATCATGAATCTAAAACGATGATGTGGGTTTTTCTGAAATTTTTTGTCAAGGATAATGATAATGTCATTTATTTTCTTTCCAAATTTCCACCTGACACAGTTTGTAATTCAAGAGATATAATTAAAACACCAGTGCCCTACAAATTGGCATTGCAAACTCTTTATTTTGCATAGATGTTGGATATTCACCTTGTTTGGAGGTTTCCACCTATTAAGGAAGGTTCGAATGGTCTCCTAGGAGTTTTTTGGACATGAGGTAAATGTGTTCCATCTCCAGATCAATCAGAATGACCTATTTCAAAAGTAATTTATCATCATATACAAAATCCCCAAAAAATAGGATTTTGTTAGGCTTTTGTTGGAATATTTTGTAACAAGACTCCTAAATGGAAGAAGATCCTATGTAACTCCTTGGTTTCGACCTCCTTAGGGTAGATAGATATTATTCACTATAGATGAAAGGGTTTTTTATGAGAAAAGGGTTGGATTCATGAGCCAAGAGAGGAGAGAGTTGGAGGAGCAGTTTTAGTTGCTCATTTGTAAGCCTGAGGGTCTGTTTGTAATGGCATTTTATGCGATTAAATATTCATGAGAGATGTTATCATATTGTGTTCTTCTTTTTTTCATTTCTCTTTTATCTTCTTGCTTTAATATATTGCAAGTTTTGAGGATCATAGCTTCCATTGATTGATGAATTCATGAACAACATAAGATTTGTTGTAGCTTGCCCATTAAATCATTGTTCATTATTTAAGAAAACATTTATCTATTGCAAAAAGGATCTTTGTATAATGGATGTTATTCCTTTTGTCATATTCACTATGCTTCTACCCATCATTATATATCCATTTTTATGATATATAGTTTGATTACCTTTTATTCGTAGGATGTTATGAATCCATGCCCAATGGAATGCCTCTGCAGACTTTTTTCTACACTCTCCCTTTCTTTCTCAATCTTGTTGATCCACCTACTCAAACCATTTCAATCCATTTATATTTTGATGGGTATCGGGCTTGCACTTACAACAGTCTAAGTGTGACTCTCAGTGCTAACATGACAAGTTTGCAATATTCCATGAGAAAATGGTGAAGAAGGGAACATGCATACTTATAATTTGAAATGGAATATTCTTCCTTGGTTTACAATACTTGGAGGTCAAGGAAATAATGAAAATACCCTAAGTTCTTCATTTCAAATTTATTTTTAAGGTTGGATTTCACATGGTTTAAAAGTTTAGGGTCACTACCAGTGAAGATAAGGTTGTCAACATAAAGAAAACGTATTATGAGATGGTTTCTACCTTTTTGTTATAAACATAAGGGTCAAAATGACATCTAAAAAGGTCAGTGTCAAGAAGAGATATATCCATATTATCATACCAATCTCAAGTGTTATAGCCTTAATCTCCACCCTAGAGGTCAGAGAGGAATCCWTTAGTGGATAGAAGCCTTAATGCAACRTTTTCATGAGKTTTTACCCTTTCCAAATCATTTTTAGACGGCCTCATGTCACACCTAGCATGAAACAAGMGAGGCGTTGCTAGAYACTAGTATCTCRTTTCGCAAGGCACTGTCAAACTTCTAGAAAATGGGRGTTACGAGGTGAGGGGTGAGAGATGAGTTGGATATTTATGGTAATAGTCGAGGAACTGACATCATTCAATTTTCTTGTGGCATTTAGAAGATCTATAAACCTCTCCTAAGCCTCCTCCAAGAGCTATATAACAAAGGYAATCCTTTGACAAAAGGAAAAAGAGAATTCAATAGCAAGGTTATGCTGCCAAACTGGAAARTTATTCATCCARAAGTCATTGGAKCCTAGCATGACCATGGAGTTTTAAAGAGAAGAAAAGATCAAGGATATTGAAGGAACCTTGAGGTATGCATGCTTGATGTAAGTTCTTGTGTTTAATCAATAGATAATTTTGTTTTCTTATCGAATGTTTGTCATTGATGTATAAATTTTTAGATATGATCTTGTAGATTATAGATCATATTAGATTCAAGCTAGTTCTAGGATCCTAACATTGGGAAGCAATCAGAGTGATTTTGTCTTCTCTTTGGTGTGCAAGAAGTAGGTTGTATAGGCTGGAGCTGGAACTTCGGGACTACAACAAGAAGGAGACACTAAGGAAAACATTCAGGAAAAGGTAATCTATCTACTTATCTCTTTGTATGTGATTCTATTGCTTGTTTCTAGGAATCCAATAGGATGTCTACGCCCTCCTATCTAGTATAACTAGGATTCTCCTAGGGAGATATTACTAATCTATTCAGTGATATCCCTGTGATAATTTTCCCCAAAACATATTGGTGAATACACTGGGGAGAAATCTACTCTATTTGAATCTATTTTCCTTTCTCTTTGATCCAGGTGGATATCAGTGGCCACCCACCTTTTCTGACTGGCTCAAAACAGTTTTCTGGCAATTTTGGCAATTTACTATTTTTTGCAGGTTTTAACTTCTGGGGCCATTTTAAGGGCCTAAATGAAGGTTTTTTGAGATATAGGTCGTCAATGATAGTTGAAGGCATGATTGAGCCCCCAAAATGAATCTCCTCGATGATACCTTTCGAACGAGCTATCATACACCTAAAAAGGAGATCGTATGCAAACATTACGACCCGAGGAAGTTGATGTACTAACTTACCCAAATGGGGCTCACATGACTTTTGGAGATTCATCTCCTAGGGTTAGGTTTTTGGATGTCTAGGGTTTTTGGAATTTTTTTTTATTGTAAAAATGCCTTCATAGCCTAATTGTAATCATCTTCCTGTGAATGCGAGTAGCCGTCACATCTCTTCTTAGAGATAAGCTAACACCATTCTAGCGAGTCTTTCACTCTGTATTTTTACAGTCTTTGTACATTTCTTTGATTTATACAATTCGTGTATTACTGTATATATGTGTTTATGGTTTCATATCTGATACATTTATGTTATATTATTGAATATCTGTGATATCTTTGTGCATTTATTTATTATATCTCTGCTCACATTTCCTGCCGAAGTTGATGTACTAACTTACCCAAACGAGGCCCACGTGACTTTTGGCGCTTCATATCCTAGGGTTAGGTTTTTGTATGTATAGGGTTTTTGGCATTCTTGTTTATTGTAAAAAGTCCTTCATAGCCTCATTGTAATCATATTCTTGCGAATGCGAGTAGCCATCACATCTCTTCTGAGAGATAAGCTGCCACCATTATAGTGAGTCTTTCACTCTGTATTTTTACAGTCTCTGTACATTTCTTTGATTAATACAATTCATGTATTACTGTATATATGTGTTTATGGTTGCATATATGATACATTTATGTTATATTATTGAATATCTGTGATATCTCTTTGCATTTATTTATTATATCTCCACTCACATTTTGTGGTGAAAATAATCTGGATGAGTGGTATCAGAGCACGCTGCTCTTGATCATTTTTTCAATGCATGTCCCCGATGAGGTATGAGTATAGAAAGTTGGGTCTTGATATTTTCTCTCTTGAAGACAATCACTCTCACACACCCAAGAAACCCTCAATGGAAGAAGAAAATAAAAACGACGGAGCAGACGATCCTATCAATCTGTTGCTTGAGCAAGCTCTCACAAGACAGAGGGACGAAATGATGGAGAATTTTTCCCACATCCTTAAATGCCTTCCGATAGCATCAGGTGCATCTTCATCAATCAGCCACTTTGGAGTCACCATGCCTTTCAAGGTACAATTTAATTTTTATATTCCTTTATTTGAAGGACAGATAGATGCAGAAGCCCTAGAAAAATGGTTAAATCTACTAGAATGTTATTTCTCTGTTCACAATTTTTTCGAAAAAGAAAAGATCACCTTCACACTCCTTAAATCTCTCCCTCATGTCAAACATTGGTGGGAAACTTATTGGGAGCAAAGTTCCACATAGGAGTCTAGAATATATGGGGTCGATCCCACTTGGGATTTTTTTCTGGATGCGGTAAAGGAACAATATTGCCCTGTTGGAAACTATGAGGACTAGTACATGAGATGGACCACACTGTGGCAAGAGAGGGGCCAAGTAGTTCTGGATTTCACCAAGACCTTCCATACCTTGCACACCAAGATGGGTATCAAATACTCTGAGCGAAATTTGGTTCTGAAATATCATGGGGCTCTACATAGATACATCCAGAATGAAATGGATTTTCTGGACATCTCATCACTTGGTGATGCTTATCGATATGCTGTTAAAATTGAGCAGAAATTTAAGCACTAGAACAAACGGGAATCCGGGTCTGCAAATCCACAACAACCAAAGTATGACAAAGACAACCCTAACAAATAGTCTCCCAAAAAATAGTCCAAGCAACAGGAAAATAAGGGTCATGGGAAGACAAAGGACACCGAAAAATGGTTTGATTTCCACAAAAGACCCTAGAAAAACATCGATGAATGTCGCTCAAAATAGTCATCGGTGGTCGAGATCAAATACAAGGAGCCAAACCCTGATTCAGAATCTGATTCTAAAAATACTGGTAAAGGATAGATCATTAAAGTAGACCCCACTGCTATTTTCATGACTACAACATTTCAACCAGAAGAACCAATATATCCTAAAGAGGGGGAGCACCTTTTTCATTCACAGATGTGGGTGAAGGGGACCCCGCTGTATTTTATTATTGATAACGGAAGCAAGAAAAACCTCATCTCAGCAGAGGTCGTCAAACAATTGGGATTGTCAAAAACATCACACCCGCAGCCATACAACATTGGGTGACTTCGGCAAGGACGATATTTTTGTGTCAGCCAATAGTGTCAATTGTCATACAACATCCAACCCTTCAAGGATGAGGTATTATGTGATGTTTCCCCATTAGATGTTTGTGATTTTCTCTTGTGCCAACCATATATGTGGAGACACCATGTTGTTTATGAGTCTCGACCCCGTAGTGTCATTGTTAATTTAGGGGGTCATCTCTACAGAATACCAAAGGTAGTTCCAACTATTGTTCCACCTAAAAAGTGTCGCAAGGTAGTATCTCATATTGCAAAATTCATATTCTTCACAATTTGTTCAAAAGGGGAACAGAAGGAAACTGCAACCAACAGAAGCAGGTCGACAAGGTTGAAACAAAGCACAAATATTCCTTCTTCACACCTTCCTCTCATGTAGCTCGACTTGTTGAACAACCTCAGCTTTAGCAGGTTCATGATAGGCTTCCACAAACCAAGCAGCATGACGTCTCCAACAATACAAGCAACTCACCAACATGCAGATCCAACAAACGCTTTTCCCTCTCCCTCGAGAACTCAACTCAATGGAGACCATTTCTTCCTAAGTAGGGAGGATTTATCTAGGTGTATAATGGTGGCCACCCACCTTTTCTGAGTGTCTCAAAAACAGTTTTCTGAAAATGTTGGCAATTTACTATTTTTAGTAGGTTTTAACTTGTGAGGCCATTTTGAGGGCCTAAATGAAGGTTTTTCGAGATATAGGTTCTCAATTATAATCAAATGGATAATTGATCCCATGAAATGAATCTCCTAGACGATACCTTTCCAATGAGCTATCATATGCCTAAAACGGATATCGTATGCAAAAGTTACGACATCGGGAAGTTGATGTACTAACTTACCCAAATGGGGCCCACATGACTTTTGATGCTTCATCTCCTAGGGTTAGGTTTTTGTATGTCTAGGGTTTTTTGCATTTCTGTTTATTGTAAAAAGGCCTTCAAAGCCTCATTGTAATCATCTTTTTGCGAATGAGAGTAGCCGTCACATCTCTTCTCAGAGATAAGCTGCCACAATTCTAGCAAGTCTTTCACTCTGTATTTTTACAGTCTCTGTACATTTATTTGATTAATAGAATTCATGTATTAATATATATCTGTGTTTATGGTTTCATATCTGATACATTTATGTTATATTATTGAATATTTGCGATATCTTTGTGCATTTATTTATTATATCTCCACTCGCATTTCCTGCCGAAAATAATCCAGATCACTCTTCCTCTATTTTGTGATTTGATTATTGATTTCTTCCACTAAGGGTTTTAAGGATCTGTGAGAGATGTAATCTCCACCTTACAGGTCATAGAGGAAGACATTAGTGTATATAATCCTTAATGCAACTTTTTCTTTAGTTTTTACCCTTTCTAGAGCATTTTTGCATGGCCTCGCATGACACCTATCATGAAACAAGCGAGGCCTCACTATACACTAGTATCTCCTCTCACGAGGCATTGTCAAACTTCTAGAAAAGGGGTTTTACGAGGCGAGGGGAGATAGATGATTTGGGTCCTAGTGGTAATAGTCTAGTAACTCACATCATTCAAGTTTCTAGTGGCCTCTAGAAGATCTATAAGCCTCTCATAAGCCACCTCCAAGAGATATATAATAAAGGAAAGCCTTGGACAAAACGAAAAAGAGAATTCAATAGAAACATAACTAGAGTTCATCGAAGTGAATTATTTTCATTTATATATCTACATTGCTTGGTTGGATAAAGAATCCAAACATCAGTAAATTTTCATCCATTACCTTTGGACCTAAGAAACAACCCTAAAAATAAGTTTTTAATCTAAAATCAATTACACTTTTTTCTTTTCATAGTAAACTTACATTAGACAGGCTTAGGGCCTTGTATTAGTATTGGAGAGTAAACTCTCCAAGCCCACAAAAAATCAACCTAGAAGTAATTAATGAGTGTTAAACCCATTATTTCAACCAGTGTGTTGGGAAGATCCTCTAACAAAGGAGTCAAGCACGAGGTCACATCAGGGAAAGTAGGGAGATTACCCCTCTCATCTTGTTTTGATGTTTACGATACTACTTTGATTGTTACATATACAGGAGTTCTATTTATTAACTCATTAATAGCTTCAGGCTTAGATATCATTCCCTTACATGTGATCGGACTTACAACTGTTCTCCCAACCATTGATTGTTAGCTGGTATCCTTAGTGACCTTTCCTAGGGATCCACATAGGTGACTACAAGTGGGACATTCATGTAGTCCCTAGGGTAGGGGGTCATTCATGATCTTAGTTCCCATGGATGATTCCCACCTTAATAAAGGGTACTTGCACCGGTCAGGGTTGTTTCATGTCAATCATCTTAACTCCTCCTCACACCTTCACTAGTCAATCTTGTGGGGACTTCATATCTCTCACAGGGTTGGTTTTCGAAAGTCCCCTGATCCAATTTGTTTTCTTGTTGTTTTCCTATATTTTTTTAGGGGTGTTCTCTTTGAGTCCTAGTCTAGGCTGACCATAGTTTTATTTGTGTTTTCTAGTAACATAAATTTATTCCCCACGGTTGAATCACCACGTCGGTCTCGTCGACTATGAGGATTTGAGCCTAGTAAAAAGGTGTAACCGCCTCTAAAGAAGTGTGTAGAAAGTGACAGAGAGTTTGAAGGGTCTTATATTTGGTTTCATGAAATTGATTTGGTTGAATTAAAACTGTTCAATGAACGTCCTATGTGGAATTTTAATCCTCCTTTGACTGAACCATACACCCCTTTACTAGTCTAAGTAAGGGAATTTTTCAATGAGTCTTTTTCTTTGCTAAATCATCCTCCCACCATGCCAGGACCGATTGTCTCATCTAGTGTATATGAGACTAAAATCCCATCCCCAGGTATGATCTGATTCCCTTGGGAGAATCTACCTCTTGGGAGTGTCCTCATTTCCACCTCTTAGCTCCATTGGATCTACACCATCAACTCCTTTTATTTTTGGTTCCTCCATCTAGGGGACATAAATCATTTCATCTCCATTCATTATCATACCTAATGTCCCTATGCCTATCCCTTCAACGTCAATTCCCACTTCCAGATTATTTTTTAGCGAGGGGTTGAGCTTTGGTTTCAACACGGGAAGTGAACTCCTTCCACTTCTTCCAATCCAACGAGCAACCTGACATCATCAGGTGCGGTTTTAAATTTTGGATGGAGTATTCCTAGTGATTTCGGGTCTATACCTAGTCAAACTGGGGGAACCAGTACATCTAGAGGTTTTAACTTTCCTTCGGTTAGCACACCTTTCCCTGGTGGAACATCCCTTGGGAAATTTTTCATCAAGGGGAAGTTTTCTTTTTTTCCACATATTCTCCTAGGGGTTTCTTCACTAGGACTAAATTTTGGAATATCCTTCCTGGAGGGTACACATTTACCCTTGGGGGCGAATCCCTTGGTGGAATATTTTGTTCCAGGAGCATTCATGCTCCCGAAGGTGGCACCATTCTTGTAGGAACCCACTCTTTAGGAACTCCCCAAACCTATAGTAGAACCAATATAGGGGGACCACAAGGTCCATCCGAGACAACAAATACTTCACCTTCCTCCCAATCTCCATTTGCACCATTTCCTTTCCTTGCAACATTATATTTGTTGTATTTGTCATAGTTGAAAAATGACCCTATTTCCGATGCCCATTATGGCCACCTATGTCATCCAAGTTACCCTCAGACATCCCCAAGTTTGAAAACAAATAAGGAGAAAACCCCTCCACCCACATTATGACTTATCACTTATGGTTTTCATCCAACTCAATGATGGATCATAGTGTGAGGTTGTTCCTTTTCTAGATATCCATGAGCAGGGTTACCGTATTTTCATATAATTCATACTTAGTTATATATATCCATTTTCATATGAAAATTTATCTTCCATTTGAAAGAGGTACAAGATCCCAAGCATTGTTTTCCATTAATGAATGCTATTATTAATTCATTGTTTCTACCCAATTTATATGGATAGAATATTTTACAAATGTTTCAAGATCATAAGTCTCTAAAATATGAGACAAAATAAAAGAGGCTTGCTAGAACTGTGAAAATGTATGATCAACAATATCACCAACTGGTTCTTGTGTTGTACAAACCCAACTAGGAAGCAATGGCACTGGTGCAAGCTCATGTTAAATTGATCTAATTGGACAAAGGTGAGTAGGAGGATGTGTATTTTCATCCTCACTATGATCATATGAGGAAGAAACTAGAATAGGATCACTAATATAAAAGTTGGGAAGAGAATATGGCACAAACGTCAAATATGGATCGCAGGTTGAAGAAGGAACAAATTCCAAAATAGGCTTGGAGGATGATTGTTTTTCATCAAATTTAACATCTATCCTAATAATAATCTCATTGAAATGAGGATGAGAAAGTCCATATTCTTTTAAATCTTTTGAATGTCCAACAAAAAATCACTTCTCATTTTTAAGTTGTAATGCTTTCCTTTTATCCTCGGGAATGCAATCCCATGATTGACTACCAAATACATAGAAGTGACTTACATGTAACTTAATTTTAGTCCATTATTCTTCTAATGTTATATTTTTTAAGGCCTTTATAGGAAATGAGGTCTTTACTCATTGAACTTGTGACATATCATGCATATTCATAAGATATTAAACAATGCCCTTATTTTCACTAAATATTAATAAATACTTCCCCACATAATTTTGTTGAACCCCCCTTCCAATAGAAAAAAATATTTCTTTTACTAAATATGTGCTAATTTTTACTAGATACCCATTTTTATAACCCCTAATAATTATAAATCCCCTCATACCTACACCCCCTGAATAACTATAATATATTGAATTTCTTTTTTTAAATTAAAAAAAAAAACTATATGAATGAATGTGATAAGATGTTGGTCAACCAGGTGGTTCCCATGTATTTTGGGACAACTATTTACCATTTAATTGGAATAATTAATGGCTTCCACCCATTAATGAAGACTTAAACCCTTATAGTGGACCATAAAATTTGTCATTTCCTTTAACATTAGATTATTTCCCTCAACAACACCATTTTGTTGTGGTGTATATGGAAAAGTATTTTTCATCTAAAATCCCTATGCAGTGTAGTAAGTTTAGAAAATTTTTTTCACATATTCACCTCCATTATATTTTCTTAACCTTTATAGTTGATGTCTATATTGTTTTTATAAAAGAGACTTGTAGTCCAAAATCATGTAAACAATTTTACTCTTCAGTTTTAAGAAATAAACCCAAGTGCATTTGGAGAATTCATCAATGAAAGTTATGAAGTACTTTCACCTAGAGAAATAAGGAGAAGGAATTGGGCCACAAGAATCACTATAAACAATTTGAAAGGGACCGAAGCATGCTAAGAGGCATGTTTGTCAAAACTATCTTGATGGTGTTTACCAATAATAGAGATGGAACAAACACTATCTCTACAAGAAATGAGAGGAATACCAATCACCATATTTTGATTACATAATTGTTACAATGAGAAATAGATTATATGACCAAACCGCTCATTTCAAATTTTTCTCAAGTCATCACTATGAGTAATAAAAAATAATGGAAAATGTGTTCGCCCAAAATTTTCAAATTTGTACAATCTTGTAATATCATCAACAATTCAATTTGCTAGAATATGCTTAGGATCTTTTGAATCCTTGATTACAACTTGGTGAGGTGAAAATTCAATTTTTTTACCTTCACTTGAACAAGTGATTTGATATACTAATATAAGGTTGTAGGAAAGACTTGAAACACATAACATATCATTAAAAAAAACATAATCTAACTAAACTAGTCTAGACCCTACAACTCTAAGAGATCTATCATCACCAACAAATATTTGTTTGGTGTTGAATTTATTAAAAGAAAAAAAATTCTTTATCCTTATCGATATGATAAGCTCCTATAGGATCACTAAGCCAATCATTAGAAGAATAAGTAGATGTTGCATTGAAGGAAAAGATAGAACTAGAAAGTGCATGTTCAGTATAGGAAGAATTGGATGAAGAAGAATCAATATTGATGTGGTGATTCTTCATTTCTACTTATAAGGCCTCCATACCTTTAAAATATTTAGAATATATATGACCATCTCGCCCACTAAAATTTCAATATTCGTTAGTCTTCTTATCTTTTTTATTTTGTTCCTTTGTCACCATTGGCAGTAGAGACTGACTAAGAGGGTTTTGGACCTTTTGTTTCCCTGTTTTTGAAGGGATGTTGCTTATTTGGACACTTGGATTTATCTTTATATTGGTCCACTAAGTATTCTTTATATGTACCTATAGTGTTGATCACTCCAAGATGCAAGAGATGAATTTTTTTTCTCTCTAATGAGAGAATCACAAAAATAGTCAAGAGAGGGTGTTTTGTAAGAATTCCCTAGATATTCTTTGGTGGAGTGAAAAGTATATATAATAATAAACTATATGTACTACCAATATTAGAAACAAAAGAATATATACATAGATCATCCTTTATATCTATTTTATAGTGTTTAAGTAAAATTCTAAGTTTTTTTAATTAGATAAATAATCTTCAATGCAAGGGGAATCATTGGGATTTGAATAAATTAATTGTTTTTCAAGTTGGTGGGATTAAATGACATTTTTTTTATCGAATATGGATTAGATCATATCCCACGCTTTGGTTGTGTCCTAAATTCCTTGAATGTGAAACCATAAATCATGAGAGATAGACATTTCAATTAATCCACGTGCTTCCTGCTTACCCAGAAAACACTTGCTTTTTCTTGCATAAAACTTCAACATGACCACACACAAAAATAAGAGAATTTTATGGTTATATCTCAGTTAGCTTGCACAGAAAATACAAGTATTCACTTTATTTTTATTTTTATCTCACTGAAAGAATAGAGAAAAGAGCAAACAAAATAAAGAAAAAACTTTCCACTCTATTTTTTATTTTCCAAGATCACGTAGAGAACATAATAAAGAGAACACATAGATCAAAAAAATTAACAAACAAGAAATATAAATAGTCAAATTAAAATATTTAATTAGAAAAATATTAAAAGATATGATCAAACTTTATACCTCTAAATCTCACAAAAAGGGTCATATTTTGGGAAAATGGAAACATTTTTTAGTGAAGTAAAAATTTTTCTAACTGAAAGAAGCACTTCAAACAAAATGGAATATCCTACTCATATCTGATATGCAAATAAATAGTAGAACCCACAAATATTTTGATGCATGTCGAAACATAGGTTGAGAATGTTGATCAACAAAGAGAGCAATTTGTCATACAAGTTTTGATAACATGTTAAAAAAAAGGGTATTTCCACATATGAAGGACACCTTAATGAACCACTCACACAACCAGATCAAATATCAATACACCAATGTTTTTAAGTGGTTACAATTGTCAAAGAGGGAAGCAGTCCATGGACTTAGTCAACATGGCCACTTGAGGCAGTATTTTAATTCAAATAAAAAAAATGTACATAAGAGTTTCTCATAGTCAATCTTCAACAAATGGCCATCCTTTGTCTTTAATTAGAGAGCATGGGCCAATCAAGTCTTAATCCATAGATCAATATAGTCATTAGTATCGAGGAGAATTTGAGACATTCGATCACTTTGTGCCTATAACATATTGTGACCATTAGATTTCATAGCTATACATGCATACTAATGCATACTAAATAAACACTTTTTCACCGACATATACATTAAACCAATTTTATCTTAACTAACTTATAAGTGTATAACATACTAACAACATCCCCTTCTAAAATTTCAAACATCCTTTTGGTTGGAGGAATGCCTGGTGTTTTCATTCCAAAAAATGTATACTAGTCCCTAAACAACTTCATGTCAGAATGAGGCATCCTACCAGTGAAATCCAAATAATCTATTTGGCCTAGGTTGTTGAGGATTTATCATCTGATAGAACACTTTAAAAGGGTTTGACAATTACTTTAGAAATTTTAGATGTGTATGTAAGAAAGAAACATTCTCTTATTGTCTTCTTTACAATTGATTCTAATAATACATGATGGGTTGCATTACACTCTTTAAAACAATTATTATTTCCAATTATACTAAATATTTGTAATTGCATGCCTAGTGACATCTAAAATTTCAACCATTTGGGTGGAACCAATTGATTAGAACTAACACATTTTCTTTTTAATGACACATCTCCTTCCTACGTACCTACCCCTTGGTTAGATACAAGTGGTACCAATTCATCTATATGGTACCATGCATATGTTCTAGTATGCTAACCTACATATCCCATGCATGTCAAACGTTTTGCCTAAAACACCTCAGCAAATCCAACTAGGAAATCATCCACAATAATCAAAATTACAACATCACAACTCCAATGGTGGGTATAAAATCAAGAACTCTACCCCCTTAGCTTTAGCTAGGATCTATGGCCTGAGTACCTCATATATATTGTACTATGTCCCCCTAGACATCTAAAAATTTAAAGGAACTACTAGCATATGTTTATTGGTTGTGTTTGTCCCTATCCCATAAAGTGTTACTTTGTATATATTATCCTTTGTGGTTATGAGAACCTATGAGATCATTGAATGAACCAGCCCTTTAGGCTCATGAGTAGATTTCCTATTAATATCCCTCTCATAGTAGAAAAATCAAAGAATTAATCATAATATGATCATCAATAACATTGAACCACATGTTAACTATTGCATGCCCTTATAATAGCATCACATCGTGAAATATAATCATTAATAAAAAATGACTACATGTTAACTATTGCATGCCATCCTATCACATCATGAAATAACATCATAAATACCAAATAATTTCATACTAACTACCACATGCTATCATAATAAATACCTTCTTATACATCGCTCAACCCTCGCGTTGACCTCTTCTCCCCCCCATTCTTTTGTTCACTTTACCCTGACATGTGCATAAACATATCCCATAAAATGAATGAACACATAAGAAACTAAGTACAATGATAACATATCAAATGGCATAGAAAATGTTTTCAAGACACCTATCTAGTATAAGGGTGTGCCACATACCAAGTTTTCCAATCTATGACATCATGAAACACCATCATGAATCACATGCTAACTACCCCATGCCACGATAAGAAACATCTTGCATGACTCCATAGTTAACATACCCTTCTTATTTTATGATCATCTTCCAAGTGTTAAACATAGTACATTTATCAAAAACATGGTCAATCATGTACTATTATGTTTCTATAAATCAAAATATGTTAATGCATAACCATGCATCTAGCATGTTCCATCCATCATGGTATATTCTCCATGGGAACATCTTTCCATTACATTAGAAAATTTCCCAAACATTATGAATTTCTGCCACTATGAAAACGTTACATGGGAATATATATCTATATCTATATCTATATATATATATATATCTATATATATATATCTATATATAGATATAGATATAGATATAGATATAGATATATCAATTTTTATATCGTGTCATCTATTACCTATTTAGATAAAAAAATTCTTAACCCACGTCATGATCTAATATTTATGTTACCCAACTGTAGTTTGAGGATTTATTAGTTCCTGTCGAGGGTGCAGAGGAACTATAGCGATCGATAATACGTTGACTTCATATTAATCTGTCCTTTGACTATAAATTTTTGCATCATATGTATTGTTCGTACTATAGAAGTAAAAACATTATTATATATATATATATATACAATCCTTTGTATTTGTATTGAAATGTTTGCATAACGAAGGTTTAGATCAATGACCCTTTTTTTGAGGTGCTTCAATAGGCCTTACAACTTAAATGTTTACATGGTGCAAGGTCCTGAAATAGGCCTGATAGCTTAAATGTTTACATATCGTGAGGCCCTTAGACAACCTGACAGCCTTAAATGTTTACCTAAATAGGCTTCTCGCAGTACATTTTTCCTCAAAATTTTCCTTACAATGTTGTAGTGAATTTGGATAATATTGTTGTCCACCGCCATTTGAATAGGCATTGTATGTTTCATACTTCTTCTAGGCTTGGCATTAAATCTCAACTTTACAAACTTGGGGTCCTGCATTCACAATTGGATCTGGTTTTTATTCTTTTTTACTTTGCAGGGTCCAGGTGTTGCACCCAAAATTCGACCTGCACTTCTACCATTCATTGTTTCAAAGTAAGTTTCCATGCCATAATTTCATTTTCTATTCCTTCTTTCTTGTTCAGTGTTTTCATTTTGCAAGTAAGAATGGTTTCTTATTTCTATTGGCATGCTCATCATATGTTTTTGGTTCCTTCTTTGCCTCGGCTGCAGTTTGGTAATCGTTGGAGATACATATGTTGTTTATTGGTTCGGTGGTTGTTTCTTGTTTGCTAGTTCGTTGGTTCCTCGGTTGTTGGTTGTTTTTGTTTGGGTCAAGTTTACGAGTTTGGGGCCCTGGGGTTGCATTCACGCCTATTCGTGCTTTCTCGCTGGTTTGGTGCTTGTTGCTTTCTTTCATTTTCTTCGGCTTTGCAGGGTTGGGGTCCTGCCTCGACAGTTGGAGTTGTTTTTTTGGGGGGAGGGGGGTGCTTTGTGGTGTTCAATTCTTGCACGTGTGAGTGGCCTTATGGTTGTGTTGTTTGTCTTGTTTGGCGAAGCCAATATCTGGCGCTTGTTTCATGTCCTCATGTTCTGCTGTAAAATTTTGTTGATACTTCAATGTTGACATGATACAAAATAGTGGCATAAGAAATAATTGGACAACTACATGTGCAATTGCAATATCCATTGTTTTTTTGGGAAAACAAAACATGTGCAAAACACACTTATTAACCATATATGGTGAAATGTTCCCATATCATGATACAACTTATTTATCCTCTACACAGACTAGTGTGACCACGATACAATTTGTCTTGTACTTGAAATATGATATGTACACCAAAGATACTACAAAATTATATTTCCATGTCTGGAAGCATATCTGGATACTCTTCCATGGAAAACCAAAATAATTTAGCTATGGCCATGAAATTTCTTAATATTTTGTGGCTTCTAATATATTTTGGGCAGGGAAAAAATTTATATATTTACAACCATGGATGGAGAAAATCAAAGGATCATGTTTCTGACTATCTTTTATTCTATTCGTTGATTCTCATTTACTGTATGTACATATTAATTTTTCTCCACTTCATACCATCTTCCATTCATGTTCATTGTATTTTTTGCATTCCCACATTCAAACAAACATAATAGTTGGAGAAAACAAAGGAGTCTTAAGTGTAGCGGTGGAAGAGGAGATACAAAGGTACATGCTTGTACTGTTATTTGATATTCTGTTGTTTTGTATTTCATTTATTGTCTGTATATGTGTTCACCTAGTTTATTGTATGTATATATAGTGTACCTTCCTACATAATAACTTATATTCATTACATTTCTTCCTGCATACTAACTTCCTTCATGTCCATTGTATTTTCTTTGCATTGCTACATTTAAACAAACATAGTGGTTGGAGAGGATGATGGACTCTTTGGCGGGAATGTAGACAAGGATTGCAGAGGTGCATACATGTACTCTTATTTCATATTCTAGTGTTTGGTATTTCATTTATTGTCTATGTATTTGTTCTACTTGGTATACTTCTTTGCACCTTTTTTACTGTATGTATATACTATGCATCTCTCTTCTTATTCTCATTTGAATCATATTCTCTTTGCTACTACATTGAAATAAGTAGAATTGTATTTTTTTATTTTACATGTGTTTCAGCATATGAACTTGCCTTCATTTCCACTGTATACCCGACACTTCTACCTTCGAAGAAATAGATTAGTTAGATGGGAAGATGAATTCTTATATGAAACAACATAGAGGTCTGTGGTACAATCTTCTAAAAGGTATACCAACTGTGGTAGTAAATTAAACATACAAAATGGGTGGGGGCATATAATATTGGAATATAAAATGATGATTTGGAAACAATGGGCCTTTGTTCCCTCCCCATTTCTGATTTTTCCATTTTCTATTATCCATTTTGCTTTATGATTTCTCTGCTTAGTCCTCTTTTCAAAAATTCCTTGGTGCATGGGTTGGCCGACTCACAGGTTCACATTTATGGTCATGCTTCTACCTTATTCCAAACTTACCCACTTTGTCGATTGTGGGTGTCGCGATGGTGGGTTCAATATTGTGCCTCTGGCTTCATAGGTTCCATGATAAATAGATTGGTCATCGTGCCCCGCCATCATGCCCTATTTACTGTTACACATTTTTTCAGTTGAAAAATTGAGGCATACAATTTGACCCTTGGGTCCTCATGTTTCCTGAGTATCCCTTGACACCCTATTTCATATTACATATCCTTTGACCCTGCATGTGACAATAATAAAAATTATGGAAAATATATAATGCATATGCTTTTTTAGTCCTTATGATGTTCATCTACACATGCTTGCATCATAAAAAGTTGGACTAGTGACATGGCCATGCACATTCAATCATCCCAAACATCAGCAGAGTGACAAGGCCAAATGTAACGATGCATACATTTTATTCCTCGTATGTTTACCAAACAAATATCCTCAACTATTTGTTCATCTATGACATGGTGAATATGTTGATGTCATATGAAACACATACTTTGCAGTTCACAAAAGGTATCAACAAGTGAAAGCGAGACACCGAACATAGTGCAGGTTCCCCAGACTAAGAGGTTTGGTTGCAAAACTGTGGCTCCATAGTTGATCCAAGTTGTGCGTCTACTTGTACATTTATTCCAGGAAAAAAAGAAAACAAAAAAATAATGCACACTACCATTCACATTACTTTTCCTGTTCAAAAATTGTCACCAGGTCTAAACTTGTAACACCCTAAATAATATCAATAGAGGGCTTGAACATCCGTCGAACTGGACAAGTTTTCATCGAGAACATAATGTTCGTCTATAGCACCTACTTGGACAATGAAAACAAAACTAGATCCATTATGCATGTTGGCATGATAGAAAAGGAGGCCCTCATGACAGTCACACTACTATTCCTACACAACTTGTCCAGAAACATGAAAAAAATATATTTCCAGTTAATGGGATATCCATTACAAATTTCAATATATTTCCAAAAATAGTGTATGACTATGGTGATTGTGATCGGATTATATCGCTCAACGAAACAAGTATTCTGGAAAAAAATCCCGCTATTTGTTCAGAATATCATTTCGTCCCGAACACAAATATCATCCAACTTACATCGAGAAAGAAAATTTACCCAATCGAAACCATTGGCGCAGTTGTCACACTCGCTAGAAAACTTGGCTCACAACACATTCTCCATATAAAAGATGAAGAGTCATACATCGACAAGGCAATGGTACCGTTCTCCATATATAGATTTGTCCTTTTCTTTCTCATGTCGATGTATCTCGGTTAAGATACACAAATATTGCACTGTTCGATGTTGCAGTTGCAATTGTTCGATACCTATTCAAATTGTTTTTCGTCAATGGAACAACAATTGCATAAAGGGAAATTTCCACTTATGCTCTTAAAAAAAAAAAGAGATGTTAAAGAAAGGATCTTTCGCACAGCCCAAGCAACATTTGTAACAGAATTGCGAGCAGACATAGTACAAGATCTCCATAAACCAACTAGCTCTACAACTATTCTGCGTATACATATACAGTTTCATCCTCACTTTGCTCATACAAATAGCCTTCACCAATTTTTTGCAGTGTTTTTTTTGTGGGGGCATAGTTTTATATTATATTTTTCAATATATTAATTGTTATGCTCACGTTTCTAGGTTGAAGGTGTTTGGATTGTAGCGAATGCATACTCGACCCCCTTTGAGCGTGTATGTGAGAAATGAAACTCTCCTTCTTTTGCTTATGCTTTCATAAGTGATGATACGATTGTTTATCTACGATGCAGTAAAAAATGTCCATACATACATAGACATTGCGTCAATGATTCCATCCGAACCATGGGCAACACAACCATGATTGAAAGCCTCTGTTACAAGATGTGCTTCCTAGGTTAGTATAATTTTCATATGAAGCATACCTACAGAAAAAGGAAAATAGTGTCTACATGTTTCGCGACTTTAAGATACAAATCAAATTTACCTTAAATGAGGATAATGTGATATTGCATATCGACTAAAAAAAATAAAATCATATCAAGCTTTGGTAGGAAACAAAAATATATCATGTGTGTCTGTAATTTTTGTTCAACACCCAGATGAATGTTTGTAGGACTCGAGTTCTTTGGAGTTTACATCTATAGCTATAAAATTCTCTTCCCATAGATTATGAAAAATTAATAATACATTCAGGATCTTTGCAGTTTTTCTATGATATTAAAGACTATAGAGGACATGATTTTCCCTTTAATATAAGCTATGTGATGCAAATGTAGTATGTGGCTCATTTTATCATTTTTCCTTGATTGATGAACTTTGCAAAATTAATCTCCTAGAATAATCTCAAATAAAATAATATATACTATGCAAAGTCCTATGGAACTATCATATCAATGAGAGGAAATTAAAATTCAAACTTGTCGTTGTTATACTTGCAGTGAAGCTGACAGTACAATAACTTTACTTAGACATCCCAAAATTTATTTTCTTGTAGCTTTTCGACGCTTCTCTTATACAAACAGATCCTAGAAACTATAAGCATGGCTTGTTGTATCTATTCCTTGATTGAAGAACATGTTCACATGTTTAATGCACTTCATAGTTATTGTTAAGACCATCAATGGGGCGTTCTTACACCAATTCCTGCTTCCGAAAATTGCCATCCTCTTTCTTTTTTTTCCCTCTACTTTCCCTTTCTGGTTACTTACTCATTTTTCGGAAAATGTCTAGGTGTGGAAGTTGGCGAATTCACGTGTTCAGATTTCCACTTACTTTTATATCACTAGCCTGATTGACCACTTCCCCGTTTCATATTGAAAAAAAAATTGGATCGCGGGTTCCTAGATAGGTGGGTTCAACATTGCATTTCCATTGTTTCACCGCCTGCAAACAACACTCATACTTCCACGATCTACAAATTAGCAAAAAAATTCCCCTTTATCTCGTTTTTAGCACTTTTCCTTGATCGATGAACTTAGAAAAAATAATCTCCTAGAATAATTTGAAATAAAAGAATATATACTGTGTGAAGTCCAATGGAACTATCATATCAATGAGAGGACATTAATATTAAAATTCTTCGTTTTTATACTTGCGATGAAGCTGACAGTACAATAACTTTAATTACACATCCCAAAATTGATTTTCTTGTAGCTTTTTTACGCTTCTCTTATACAAACAAGTCCTGGAAACTATAACAACTCATTGTATCTATTCCTTGATTGAAGAACATGTTCACATGTTTCATTCACTTCATATTTACTGTTAAGACCATCAATGGGATTTCTTACACCAATTCTCGCTTCTAAAAATTGCCATCCCCTTTATTTTTTCCCTTTGCTTTCCATTTATGGTTACTTACTCATTTTTTGGAAAATGCCTAGGTGCGGGAGTTGGCGGATTCACATCTTCATATTTACACTTACTTTTATATCACTAGCCCGACCAATTGTTTCCCCATTTCATATTGAACAAACATTTTTTATCGCGGGTTCCTGGTTACGCAGGTTACTAGATAGGCGGGTTCAACATTGCGTTTACATTGTTATATCACCTGGAAACAACACCCATACTTCTGCAATCTACAAATTAGAAAACAAATTTCCTTTTATACCATTTTAGCACTTTTCCTTGATCGATGAACTTAGCAAAATTAATCTCCTGGAATAATTTCAAATAAAAGAATATATATTGTGCGAAGTCCAATGGAATTATCATATCAACGAGAGGACATTAAAATTAAAATTTTTCATTGTTATACTTGAGGTGAAGATAACAGTAAAAAAACTTTACTTAAACATCCCAAAATCGATTTTCTTGTAGCTTTTTTACGCTTCTCTTATACAAGCATATCCTTGAAACTATAAGCATGGCTTGTTGTATCTATTCCTTGATTGAAGAACCTATTCAAATGTTTAATGAACTTCATAGTTATTGTTACGACCATAAATGGGGATTTCTTACAACAATTCCCACTTCTGAAAATTGCCATCCCGTTTCTCTTTTCCCTCTGCTTTCCCTTTCTGGTTACTTACTTGTTTTTCACAAAATTTCTAGGTGCAGGAGTTGGCGGATTCACATCTTGATATTTCCACTGTTAATTTTATATCACCATCCTGATCGATCGCTTCCCTGTTTCATATTGAACAAACTTTTCAAATCACGGGTTCTCAGATAGGCGGGTTCAATATTGCATTTCCATTGTTCTGTTACCTGCAAACAACATCCGAACTTCTACGATCTACAAATTAGAAAACAAATTCCCCTTTATCTTGTTTTCTTTCGCTTTCTGTTTACTTGGTCCTTTTTTCGTAGGTGACCTTTCTCAGAATGTCTCCTGCTTTTTAATATATCACACGAAGTTCTATAATATACAAATTGACCCTCGAAATATGTCATTGTCTCCTGTTCCATGTTACACATTTTTCATTCAACATTTTGGGTAGATACAATTTGACCATCGAGCCCTCACGTCTTGTGAGTAGAGCTTGTGGCCCTATTTTCAAGCCCGTCAATATCTCATGTTCCGATTATGTATAATTTTTTGATATCACAAGTCCCACCAATCGCTTGTCCATTGCATAATTGGCCACTATTAACATCATTGGTTCCTACCCAGGCTTTCTCAAGATTGTGCTTCCACTGTTCCCTTACGTACAAACAACACCCAAAATTTTGCGATATACAAATTGATGGCTGAAATATTTCATTGTGACATACAATTTGACCACTGGCCCCTCATGTCTCCTAGGTATATCTCTTGACCCTATTTTTGAAACCCTCCCAACCACTTTCCATACTTGGTCATTTCTTGGAATCTGTTTCACGGGTTGGTGGGTGGACAAAATGTACAATGCTTAGTCCCTTTTCACCATCCCCATTACCTTCGTACTTCTTTCTAGATATGCAATTATAAATATTTAATGCTCGTAGTTCATCGTGCAGGAACCATTAAGATTGTCATTAATTTCCGGAAGGCAGGAGAAGATTTTTCATTAATATGAATTAAACCAAGATTTGCAGAGAAGAGTGTTATCCTTTCCAAGTATTAATTTCAAACATGATGCAATCTCTTTAGTGCATAGGCTAGTTGGATCCTTTACGAAATCTCTAATCTCTAATTTCTCTTTGTTGTCACCGCCACCTTCTCACTTTTTTCTAAATATGAAACTAGCAAGATTTAATGGTAACAACTCATTATGCACGAACCCTGGAGATTATCATTGATCAACAAAAGGCTTGAGGAGATCTTCCATTGATACACATCAAATGAATATTTTTGGAGGGTTATATTATCCCTCCCCAATTTTCATTTCAAGCATCATCTGGAGAAAAAAAAAATCGTGTTAACGTATGGAAGTAGTTCCAAATTAGTTATGTCTAGATATAGTAAACACCTTTGGGCATGATGGCTAGAGGTTCCAGTATTCTAGGGCATATTCTTACTACTCATCTCCCTCTACCCAGGAGAAAAAAAGGATATGGTCCCTTGGTGCACCGAGAGATATATTTAAAGCCAAAGAATTCCAAGGCAACCATGCCTGCTCAAACAACCTGCCCACTTGCATTGATGGTTGGCACAGAGGTGGATGAGATGGATTTCGAGCTGGAAGAAGATGATTTGGTGGACAATGATACAACAATGGATGATGGAAATGCAGAGACTATTCCCACTCCTGCGCCCAAATTTAAATCAACCATAATAGGCGGCGCTTCCCGACACGATGAATGGCAGTCCTGACAACACCAAAACAAGGGGTTTCATAAAATAAACTGACATTGAATGCAATAGCCACTTTCCAGCTCGAAAGTAGGAATTCTAGAGGTCCAAATTAGTCTGTTCTGGGTGGAAGTCTTTCAGGTAAGGAAATGATTTGTTGATGCTCCTAGAGACATATTTCAAGACAAAAAACTATTCAATTGCGGGACCACTACCCTATTCTCTGGATATACAATTAACATCTTATGGAATGAGGACCAGAACTCACACTGGTGCAAGGCATATTCCTACTAGTCATCTCCTTCCACCCATAATGAACTAATTTGGACCTCTGGAATTTCACGTGCAACCTATGTCCTTGAAGTTTTCAACTGTGAGGAGGTGGTTTCTTGGTGTGTCCTAACTTTCAATTCCGGGCTCTTCTATTTTCCATGCTAAGTTTTTTGTCTTCTTCCTCATAGAAATCTTGTGAGAACTATCAATTTTACCACAGGACTATTGTTCATCTGCTTCAAGCCAAGGATTTATTCCACTGCAGACCCACTTTCCTATTTCTTTTTCGACTCAAGTCTTCCACAAAATATTGATATTGGGGCATCGAATATTGATCCACTGAGGAGAATACTGCAAGGATTTCCTAAAAAACAGGCATGTAATAAGTTTTTTATGGATGTTGATAAGCATCTTGAGGGTTGTTGCATGTTGCAGATCTTATTCCTATGTCTATGGAAAATATGTTTAATGTTTTGGCCCAAATAAATCGGTCCAATTTCTAACGATAGATATACAGTGCTCAATATTCATTTTTTTTTACTAGATATACTATTTAAAAAATTGCCTTGGATTCTTGTTTGTTGCTTCTTTTATGGATTTAACACCTCTTCTCATTGGCCTGGTTCGATAGTCACGTAGTTCTTCAATATTTTATTTTCTTAAGTAATTTGTTCTAAAATGGAGCATTTAACAATTATATGACAATGCACTATTTCAATCCATCAGGATTTTATGGAAACAAAACATGAATTTTAGACAGTTTCAAACCAACATTCAATTCTATTTGTAATGCAGATAGAACATATCAATACCAAATCACAATGTTGCAGCAAGATCGCCATTCTTGTTTCTAGAAATGCAATTGTTAAGCTTTAATGTTAAAAACCCATAATGCAAGAAGTTTAATAATTAAGTTAATATGTTATAGTCATGGAATAATGTATCAAGAAGACACTTACTGCCACAAGTTGCAATAAAATATAATCTTCAAAAAATTATTTTCTAACAATTACTAGAAAATCATGGTTTTTCAACAATGGGGCTTGTTTGAAACCAATTCCCGCTTACAAAAAATTTCCCTCCTCCTTTCTATTTTCCCTCTCTTTTATCCCTTGTAGTTTCTCTTTCTGGTTACTTAGTCATTTTTTTTCAAAAATGTCTTATTGCGCGGGTTGGCAGATTCATGTGTTTCAACCGAACACTACCCCTTTGTCTAAATTGCACATTCCATTGTTCCATGACCTGCAAACAACACTTCGGCTTCTGCGATATGTAGATTTACTTCTGGACTCCCACATCATCCCCTCTTCTATGTTACACATTTTTCACTGAAATGTTCTGATATATACAATTTGACAGTCGGGGCCTTATGTCTATTGAGGAACCCATCACCCTATTTTGAAGCCTGTTCAGTCACTTTCCACACTTGACCATTTCTTGACATTTCTTTTGCGAATCGTCGAGTTCGCGGGTTCTGGAAATTTCAAATTTCTAGTTGTTGTTTCTTATTCCTGCTACCTTCAGATTTATTTCCAAGTATATGCAATATGTATACAACTTCTCCAGCAACATACATAAAATATATTGCCAGGAAATGAAATATCTATTGCAGATTTGAATATATTGGACCTTCTTTTCCCTCTTCTATGCTTGACCAAATTCCCATTTATTTTTCCCCTCTAGTCTCTCTTTCTCGTTACTTAGTCATTTTTCTGAAAATGTATCAATGCGCACGTTGGCTAACTCATGGGTTCACATTTGCGCTCGTTCTTTTATATCGTGACTCCGACCAACTACTAGTCATTCGATGCCTAGGTACTTTTCAGATCAAAGTTTCCCGGGCAGGTAGGCTCTATATTGCACTTCCATTGTTCTGTGTCCTGAAAAAAACACCCGGACCTCCGCGATGTACAAATTTACTACTGCACTCCCACATCATACCTTGTTCAGTGATACACAGTTTTCACATGAAAGTTTCGAGACCTGTAATTTGACCTTCAGGTTCTCACATCTCATGGGGAACTATTGTCCCCCCATTTTGAATCCCCTGCATCCTCTTTCCATATTTCTCCATTTCTTGGAATATCTTTCGCACCTCCAATTCCATACTTACCTGAATATTTCTCTTGCGGATTCCTAGATAGGAGAAGTTCACTTCCAGTGTTCCTTAACCTACAAAAAACCCCTCGACTTCTGGATTTCTACATCAATCCCTCTTCCATGTTACAAAGTATGCACTCAAAAACTTTTATCAATACAATTTGAATGTCAGGGCCTCATGTTTCCTCGGGAACCCTTGTCGGCCTATTTTGATACTCGTCCAACTGCTTTCTATTGCCTTTTCTTGCAATCTATTTCGTGGATCATCGGGTTGTCGGGTTCAGACAATTTCCAATTCCTAGTCGTTGTTTTATGTGCCCTCCACCTTCGCACTTCTTTCCAAGTACATGCAATAAGTATATAACTTCTCCAGAAACATGAAGAAAAGATCTTGCCAGGAAATGGGATATCTATTACAAATGTGAATATATTAGCCCTTTTTTTTCGTCTTCTATACTTAACCAAATTCTTATTTCTCTTTTCCATGCACTTTATCTTTCTCTTCACTTAGTCATTTTTCCGAAAATGTCTAGCTTCACAGGTTGGCAGACTTGAGGGTTCATGTTTGCACTCATTCTTTTATATCGTGACTCTGAATGACTTCTTCCCCATTCCATACCCATCCACTTCTTCGACCGCGGATTCCCGGGTAGGCGAGCTCTAGATTGCACTTCTATTGTTTCGTGACCTGCAAACATTTCCCTGACTTCTCGGATATACAAATTTACAACTAGAATCACATCATACCATCGGGTCCACACGTATCATGTGGAACTATTGTCACCCCATTTTGAATCTTGTCCATCCACTTTCCATACTTCACCATTTCTTCAAAAAAACATTCGCGGATCATCAGGTTGGCAGGTTAAATAAATATCGAATTCCTAATCCTTATTTCCTATGCCCGCGCCCTTTGCGATTAACAATTAGAAATTATATATAAGATCTTATGTATAAGTATGCAATTAGAAAGCGTTAATGTTAGGCCAAGATTTCAGGAGATCTCCCATTAGTACTCATAAAACCAAAATATTTGGATGGTATATTATCCCTTCCGAGTGTTAATTTCAAACATCATGGAATGTCATTTGCACGTCGTCCGGTTGGTCCGTTCATGAAATATTCAATCCTCGATTCTGAAAACGAGTTTAACCGACCATTTCCCTACTATATACTAAGCCACTTTCCTAGAATTCCACAAATATACAAACTAGTCACTAAACTACCCCATCATACTCTTTTTTGTTTTACATGTTTTGCAGTCAAAAATTTTGATACATAAAATTTGACCGTCGGAAACTCACCTCTCCTGAGTATCCCTCGTAACCCTATTTTGAATCTCATTCGACCACTTTTAATACCTTTCAATTCGTTACTTGTTCGTCATCGTCTCCATGACCTTCACACTTTTCTATAATAAAGAAATGTTTATATATATATCTTGTTTCTAAATATGCAATTAGTGACATTTAATTCTAACGGCTCATCGTGTAGGAACCATATAGATTATCGTTGATGAGTGAAAGGCTCAAGGAGATCTTATATTAATATGAATTAAGCCAATATTTGTGGAGGTTTATATTATCCCTTCCGAGTGTTGATTTCAAAATCATGAAATGTCATTTGCACATCGTCGGGTTGGCAAGTTCATGAAACCTCCAATCCTTAATTTCTCTTCGTCGTACCCACCACCTTTGCACTTCTAAATATGTAATAAGTAATATTTATTGCTAACAGTTCATGATGCATCACCCATACATATTGTCATTAATCAATGAAAGGCTCAAGGAGATTTCCCATTCATAAGAATTGAACCAACATTTGTGGAGAGTTATATTATCGCCTGCAACTATTCATTTCAACCATCGTCTAGAGAAAATGAATGTTCTCATAAACCTATGGCATCAACTCAACAACAGTTATGTGGAGATAAAATGAACATATTCGGTCGTGAGTACCATAACTTCCAATGGTCCAGGGCATATTCTTATTACTCATCCCCAGCCGCCCAGAACAAAGTAATTTGGACCTCTGGGATTGCTCGTGCAGGCTGTGTCCCTTAAGTTTTTTACTGTAAGGAGCTAGTCTCTTGGTGCACCGATAAATTTATTTCAGACCAAAGAATTATTCCAGTGTGGGACCACTCTTTTGTTTCTTTGTCACCTCAGGTCTTCCACCAGATGTTAATATTGTTGGATCCAACATTGACGTTTAAAGGAGAAGATTCCAAACATTTCCTAAAAAAGCATAATAACAGGTTGCACCTCTTTCTCGATTTCTTGGAAGACCCGATGGTAGTTCTTGAAGATATCACAAGCTTGTAGGTTAGTTCATTTATAAATCCATTTTTGGAAATTTCCTGGTTGTTTACAAGAATAACGGAACAGGATTCCACAACAACTATTTCTCGGATGGCTCTTTATATTTTTTATTTCATAGTCAAGGAACAAGCTATTTTTTATTGGGGAAAGCTAATTTCCCATGAAATTTGTTCCCAATTGTCAAGCTTCAAAAAGGAGAAGAAATTTTATATGTCATCCTACTTAGTTTTTGCGATAGCACATTGCTGCCAGTTTCAAAACTGTCTCTATCCAAGAAGTTCAACTGGGAATTTGACCCAGTAACGTTCTAGTACCAGGCCTTATGGAAGCACAAGGCCACCCACTATTTTTATGAGGTTTTTAATGGCTTTGTGTTTGTTTTAAAAGTTTTGTTGTTAGGAGAAGGTGATCCGGGAATATCTGATAAGGAAACCAGTCTTTTGGATAGGAAGGGGGCACTTGAACATCTAGATAATTACACTGTGATAATGATTTTTGGCTCTAGGGAAAAGCTTGTCCTCCTTCCATCTCACATTACGGACATAATGTTTGTTACAAAAGTAACAAGGAAATACAACTACTGGTTGCATCTATTCCAAGAGAAGAGAAAAAAACAGTTCATTCCTCTACCTTGGAAAGTTAGGGACTTCATGTTGATGAACGTCAACAAAATTGATGAATTCACAACCCATTTTAGCAACTTGAACCTAAGATATGATGAAATTCTAAGAGTGTTCAACCCCAATAATTTTTTTTACAACATTTACGAAGGCTTGGATTCAACACTTATTTTTTCAAAAAAAACCTAACTGAAAACAGAAACATTGGAGACAACGCTCCTGCTTCTGATGCCGATGATGTAGACACACTGCAAATCACCACTGAATTGTACAAGCAACAGGGAAAAGGCCTCGATGAGAAGAGTGTTCAATCAGAGAATAACACTCCCAAAAGTATGACATCCCAGAGCATCACTCCAATGGCCTATTACAGAAACAAAGAAGCTCATATTTCTTCAAATAGAGGAGAATATAACGAACCTCCTCACCCTAAAATTGATAGTTATAACAAGATTTCAGTGGACAAGATTACAAAAAAAATTGTGGAACAGGAGGAAGAGCTCCAAATTTAGAGTGAGAACATGGAACTTGATCCTAATCTGGATAGCATATTTCACTACCTTGATCAAGCCAAGGATGTGATCCAGCATAGTCATCCGGTGGACATATCTGATACCAAAATTTTTGATGAAGATGAATCCTTCTTGTTCCAGAGCGTTGTTTTTTATAGCCAGTCCAAAAAATTAATTATTGAAAAAAAAGATGTAAAAAATAAGAAAGGAAAATATTGTTCAGAGCTTAACCTTGCGAACATGCAGTTGTCCCAAATCTTTCGAATCCACATAGAGACTATAGATTCTCTTGATGATTCCATTGGAGGCATTGAGGCTGAGAATTCCATACTAAAGGACTGGGTCAAGCAATTCAAATATGCTTTGACTCCTATGCCATTGCTTGTCAATCCTTTGGCAATAGCCATGCCTGCGACCCTTGTAGCGAAGTTAAAAGGATCCTCTAGCGTCCTCGCATTGTGTAGAGGATATGTGGAGAATAATATCAAGAAAAGAATGGAACTGATTACTAAGGCATGGGAAACATCACAAACCATGACTTCCGTTGTAAAGAGGGCACAAAATTTTCTCGAACATTTGCAGGTGGAGTTAAAAGATGAAGAACATTTCTATTTAAACACAGTCCTTCCTTTTGGAACCATTGTCAACAACATGACAGAAACGAGAAGAAGACGACAATATATCCCATCCAAAAAATGGATCGGTCAATTAAATGCATACTAGAAAGAAAAATTGAAGAACCTGCATCTCATTGTCCAGTCATGTGAACAAGCCATATCAAAGAAAGAAAAATTATTCACAAAGCTGGCCAGAATAAACTTATCTGAAAGGACCAATGAATTCCAAGACCTCAACTTAATCGTCAATAACTTGACCTTAACTAAGAAATAATTCGATAAACAGGTTGATATTTTTAATGCATTGTCTTTGGAAAAGTTTTACAACATCCTTGAATATGGTCAATATGAAGTCGACAACTGGCTAGTCGACTATTCGGTATAAAATGAGGAAGTTGATCAAGCTCTATGTAATCTTTTTATCGACTTTAGGGAATTAGAAAATGAAATTTTCAACATAAAAATATGGAATGAGATCAATGCCGCCCCAATGAGAAGCTACATTTAAGAATGGCTCGAAAGGGAATTGAAGTAGCTCACTGATGAAAGCCAACAGAAAGTTTCCATGATTCCAGTGGTCGTCGACGAAATCAATGAAAAGGCATCAGAAAGCAAATAGAAAAAGGGATCATATGTACCATCATTTTAAGTCTATACTGGTCGCATCCTGGTTTCTTTATCAACCCATTTATTCCAATTTTTGAAATCAAAATTTATAGACAAAGACTAATACATTTCAATTTATTCTTTTAAGGTATTACACTCTACCGTCACCCACTTCTTCTTTCTACAGTCCTATTTCTTCTACATATTTCTCTTATGGTTCGCGGGAGCCCCAATCCCAGTCTATATGACAAACACTAAAATTTCCACGAATATCTAACAGACAATATTATTTTTTGATATATTTAAAACAAAATTGTTTTTTATCTCCTTTTATATTTATGTCCTCATACATTGTTATCTTCCACTATGCTTATGGTCCACGCGATCCCCAATCCCATTCTATATGACAAATGCATTTAAATTTTTAGGAATATGTAACTTTTTTGATATATTTCAAATTAAATTGGTTTTTATCTCCTTCTATATTTATGTCATCATAATTTTTTATCTTCCACTATGCATAAATTGTATTTTATTAATTTAAATATAACATTTTTTTTTGTTGCCACATATACAAACAAAATAGACATAATTTTTCAACATAGAAAAATAGATTATATACTTTCAAAAAATAAATGGGGTTCTAGAGGCCACATGTCATTTACTGCATGGATATCACCTGTTCTTCATGTTGCTTGCCACATCTCCGTTGTAGTTTCCATCTTCCTCTGCTACTTTTTCCTATCCCTGTGCATTTATTCCCAATTCAACCTGGCAGGGACTACGCTACCATAGAACACTTATTTAGTCTAGTTTCATTTCTACATACGAGTGGGTGCAAGCTAATGATGGTATCTCATGACAAATTAATGGAAACAAAAACATGGAAAAAAATAATATATTAACTTGGAGGGATTATTCAAGGTACTTTTACAATGAACTTTAATTTGGTGTAAACAAATGAACTATAGGAAATTGAATTATCTTTGTGAATACATAATTTTTATTTATAAAATTTGTAAATAATTTTGTGAAATTGTAGTGTTTCTAACAATGGTATGATATTTTCAAGAAAAAACATAATGCACATGTTTCCATTAGTGGACGTGTTCAATACCCGGACAATGTAATTTCATTAATAATATTGTATAATTGTAGAGAACGCATTGTTCTAGTGCGGGGTATTTTTTCAAAAATTATAATATCAATTTTATATATTATTTAAATTATGAAAATCAATATATCCTTGAAATTACAATTCCTTGCATTAGTGCAGGGTATGGGGGTCTCAACATTATCAAATATTTTATTTTAGATTTTAGATCCCAATCTCTTCTAGTGTGGCATACAACTTATTTTTAAAATGGTTAAGATGATAAAAAGTTATGGCAAAAATAAAAGAGGTATCCATTTTAGGATTATGATGTATGTTAAGACAAAAATATATTAAAAATAGCAAGCAATATTAAATTAATTTTTTTATATATATCTGAAATCTTCATATTCAACTCTATATGTGTCTATAGTTTCATCAACAATAGATTTGTGTATCCTACATAAAAATAACTTAAAAAATAGAGATATTGAGAGGTATTCAAAAAATGAAGGTTTAATTTTATTTATATCCCAAATCACCAAGGTTTTCATCTTGAACCCAAAATCCAAGGAAACCAACTCAACAAACATATACTCCACATTTTTCATTCCCGCCCGAAAAAAAATTGAAATGAAAAGAATGTGCATGTGCTCTAGGAATACGCAGGAATTATAAGAACATGCACACGATATAGGAGTACATGTTCATTATAGAGAGTGCACATAATTTGATTATCAATTATTCCTCTTCTCTCCTCCTTGTGAAGTAACCCCCTGTGACCCCCTATTATATAAACAAAAACACAAATACAAACTTTAGGGAATTATACCTTTATAATGTCAAAAGTATCTAGTTCAAACCGCCATGAAGTTATGAAGTGGATGAAATCAATGAAATATTTTACATATTGGAAATGAAAGAGAGTGGAATGCAAAGCAATATGTTTTAAACCACGATGGATTTAAGTGGGTCCAAGCAATGTAATATTTCACATATTGAAAATGAAAGAGAGTGGAATGCAAAGGCATAGCCTATTAGTGGACAGAAAAAAAAGATTGCAACCATACATTTATGGTGGACTCTAGAGATGGCACCACTTTTGGATTGTTGTATTATCATATACACCAAACACCAAGACACTTTTCATTCCAAATATCATGATACTTTTCTTGCATGTGTGACTTGAAATTCATCATTGTTTCACATGCTTGAAAACAATATTAGTTTTATTTTTAGTAAGTTTTGGTATCTAACATAAGTGATGTGTTTCTAGTAA